>JARHVA010002696.1:2317500-2418158 GCA_037957365.1 Torreya grandis | reverse complement strand
TATCCAAGAAATAAATGGATATATATATATATATATATATATTCCTTAATGAATCCATTAAGAGAGAATTGAGATTATGGAGCTCCTGTAGCGTAATATTGTTATGTATAGAAGAAAGTGGGTTTTAAAAGGAATCCCCTTTAGGTGAAATATTTTTAAAATATAATTACATGTTTAAATTATTTGTTAAAATATAGTAGGGGTCCATTTTTATCCATATTCAAATTCATCTATTTTGACCTCCAAATTAAGTACTAAAACATGGTAGGCATACAATAAAATGGGTCTAGTGTCTGGTCACATAGGAAACCATGGATAGAGCAGAGAATTTTTGTATCCATTTTTTAATGAAATTAAATGATACTATTAATGGTCTCATTTTTCTATTGCTTTCATCTCACAAATTAGCAAACACATAGGAAGCTCTATAGTTTGGGACTAATCTTGCAAAGTAACCTCTAGAGCTAAATGGTTATGTTTCCTAATTTACTACTATTATAGTATAAATTACTTATATAAAATATAAATTTAGAATGTGAAATAATTTTAAAATTCATAAAATTAAACATGATGATACACCATAATAGGAAGTGTGAGGATCCCTATCTATATGAACACAATGTTATCACTATGTAAAATAGAAATCAACACAACTTAACTAAATGAATGCAAAGGGTAAGGTGTAACACTAAGTTTCAGAGACAAGATATAAAATAGGGGTATATAAAAATAAAATCCACAAATATTTTTCACTTGTAGAATGTATGCACAATCACATTACATTTTAAAAGAGGGATCAGGATTTTCTTGTAAATTAGAATAACAAGGGCTCATATCTAAATTCTAACAATCAATGGACTAAAATTATATAAAAATAATCCCTTTCTAAAATTATATAATTTAAATATATGAGAGGATCAAGAAGATAAAAGAGAGGTAAAATCACATAATATATAGTTTCCCACTACCATAATTGAATGAAAATTTTGAATTTTTCCCTATTGTCTAACTTGGTTCATCTCTACACATTTGGTGGCTTAAGCAATTTTTTTTTTTATCATGATTCCCATGTTTCCTCTCTCTCTCTCTCTCTCTCTCTCTCTTCTCTTCTCTCTCTCTCTCTCTCTCTCTCTCTCTCTCATCTCTCTCTCTCTCTCTCTCTCTCTCTCTCTCTCTCATCTCTCTCTCTCTCTCTCTCTCTCTCTCTCTCTCTCTCTCTCTCTCTCTCTCTCTCTCTCTCTCTCTCTCTCTCTCTCTCTCTCATCATGTGTGAACTTTAAGGATCCTATGAAGTTGTTTAAATTCACATAAATTTATATTTTATAATCTCTTATACATCTCAATATTTATATTTCTATTAAATTTTCAAGTCCCAACAACTTAAACTTCATTTACTTATTCTCTTGGAAGCTACTTGTGTGAACTCAAAACTATGATCTCCCTTAATTGATTAGATTGATAGAGATCAACATGGTTGAAATTTATATAAAAAATAGAGGCCTTTCTTAGATCATTTGTCAACATTATTATCCAACATAGCTCATGTTATTAGATATTATAAATATCAATGTATCAATATTCAAGTTGGATGTTTAGCTTTATGATCTAATTTTTTGAATATCAATCACTGGATATGTTCCTTTAAACCTAATGGATAGATAGCTTTTGAAATTTAAAATACATGATTGGACCCCTTAATTTAAAATACCTTATACAATGGCATCACTTATTTATTAGCTCAGATCTAATGGTTTGATATTATCCTTCCTTCATTAAGATAACTCAAACCTACCACCTATCCTTTAACCTTTCATCTCATAGCCCATGAATTTATATAAGTATTTAATATTTTAATAAAGCTTTATGATATTGATAACTTTGTATGATCCTTCTATAATGTAACATTTAGATATATTTATAGTAGATGACATCATCAATAATTTTAAAAATAACTCACACTGTTAGATATTAGAAATATCAATAGCTTGAGGGGATATAAGCTTCATAAAGAAAATACATCTACCATTCAAAGCATTATTTTCTTCAAAGGAATGAATAATTTTTCACATCAATTTATCCCTCATTTTTAGCTTTACAGCTCTAAAAATTCACCACAATGATATTCCATTATAGCTTTATCAATATAGGATATCAATTTTATCCCTTATGGATTCTTTGAGAGATACTCAATTTTTAAAATTCCCCCATGGCCATTATTTGGTATAGCTCTACATATATAAGTAAGAATTTTAAGCATGAATGACCCTCCTTTTTCACTTTCATGGCACTCTAATTTTATCATTTGAAGACATGGAATAGAACATAAGGATTTGAGTTGAAATTCTCATTATTCATCTTCTTATAAAAAAAATTATCTCTAAAACTCTTTTTTGATCCCTGACAAAAAAAACTATTTATAGAAAAGAGAAACATATACACTAGTCCAAGTGAATTATGTATGGTAATTCAAAATGAATCTTATTATGTAAAAATTATGAAATCCTAATATAATAAATCATGGGTTTAGATAATGGTTGTATCAATTTTTTTATCTAACCCAAATGGATGTTTGGGTTGAGATTTTATAAATTTGGGATCCTCCTATTATTATATGAGCATGACCAATGGCTTATTATTTTTATTGGTTTCCAATATGAATTCTAATTTGATAGGTCACCCCTTTCCGAATCAATGCTTTGTAAAATGTTTACAAGTATTGGATTCCTCTGTGTTTTTGTATTTTCATTCATTATGATTTTCCTCATTTGTATTTTTAGTAGGATGTGCATCAATTAACTACTTACTAAGGAAGATAATAATTATTCTTGGCTATTAATAGTATAGCCACTCTCAAGATCAAATAATAGATCCATTGCCTACTCTTGCTCAGTGTGAGAAGATAGGGAATTCCCTATCAACTAATACGTAGTATTCCTTAAAGATAGAGAAAAAATGTCCTTCTTTATTGGTATCTGACGATTGTTCAATTATTTTTTGCCATTTGATTTCTTATAGAGGTGTCAATTACTCATCATCATCATTACTCAATTTTATAATGAACAATTCATTAAGTTTTTCCTCATCAGTCAACTTCATTTTGTTTTGTACATGATATTATTATAGTACCAATATCCTCATTTTTATTTTTTCACTTAACCTTTCCACCTCATCATAATATAAAAAATAAATCCATTTATAAATACTTTCCCTCAGTCTCTATTTTGAATATTTTTGAAATTATGGGGGGATGAGAATAGGGCATTAAATCAATTTTGATAGCTAGCTTCTTTTGGGCTTGCTATACAACTATTTAATTTTTCAAAGTTAAGAGTTCATTAGAAACTTATGTCAGCAAGCTTCTTATCTCAGTCATGGGATAATTATGGTATGATTTGGATAGGTTTAAGACTTGTATGGTAGAGATTTGGGGATTGTGGAAAACATCATGAATCTTAGGGTTTAAGGGTACTATAGGTATAAGAACTAACACACGAGAATTTTTAAGATTAATTTTACCTATGAAATCATATTCATAAGCTTTTGGTAGTGTTTTCCCACCTAGATATTATATCATTAATAAAATATCAAAATTCAAAGGTTTTAGATAATATAAGTAATCCATACCTAGTGGAGGATGAACCTCTATAAGTATCCTTTTCCATGTTTTATCAAATATGAAATTGAAATCAAAACACATGTTCAATGTCAGCCTTCTTAATAGTAATAATATTCTCAAAGTAGAGATAGATCATCCACCCTTTCTTTGTACTAAATATGTAGTTTCTCACCAAGCTCATCCTAGTTGATATTGATTGAGAATACAATCCTTTAAACCATTATTATGCCTTTCCTTTCAGGTATGTAGTAATAAATTTGAATGCCACATCATTTTTTGTGATATTATGCACTACATAAAAAAATCCACATCTTGAATGTGATATATTAAACACACGAGAATTGTTTAAGATTAATTTTAGCTATGAAATCATATTCATAAGAACTAACACATGATAATTTTTAATATTAATTTTAGCTATGAAATCATATTCATAAGCTTTTGGTAGTGTTTTCCCACCTATATATTATATCATTAATAAAATATCAAAATTCAAAGGTTTTAGATAATATAAGTAATCCATACCTAGTGGAGTATGAACCTCTATAAGTATCCTTTTCCATGTTTTATCAAATATGAAATTGAAATCAAACACATGTTCAATGTCAGCCTTTCTTAATAGTAATAATATTCTCAAAGTAGAGATAGATCATCCACCCTTTCTTTGAACTAAATATGTAGTTTCTCACCAAGCTCATCCCAGTTGATATTGATTGAGAATACAATCCTTTAAACCATTATTATGCCTTTCCTTTCAGGTATGTAGTAATAAATTTGAATGCCACATCATTTTTTGTGATATTATGCACTACATAAAAAAATCCACATCTTGAATATGATATATTAAACAAATATAATCATATCCATTAAATGTAGGAAGAGTTACTAAAGTTTACTTAAGGATGGGATTACATTATTATAGTTGAAGTGGGCTCCTAAAATTATAGGAAATAAAAGGAAAATCTATTTGTTGTACCATAATATTATGATTTCATTATAGTTGTAAGGAAATACATAAAACACAAATATTTCTTTGAAAATAACTAAATTATTTATGAATTTGAAGGAAGGTAAAGGTTTCCATCCCTTTATGTATATATTATTTTGATTAGTAGAGTCATCAGGTGATTGAAATATTTCTTTTAATATAAAATAAATATAATATTATCACCAAAATACCATATCATGATATTAAGCTCATATCTAATGAAAAATAATAATACTCATTAAATTATGTCCCAAAAATCAATGGTATGATTTTACCAATTAATTTCATCATAAAAATTAACTAGGTATGGGAATATCTATTATGTGGGATTAATCTTGCAAAGAAATCTCTAGATCCAACTAGTGGTGTTGCCTAATCTAGTGTTAGTTTACTCTAAACTACCAACATAAAAGAGAATTTTGTAAGGGGAAAAAGTTATAAAATGCATAAAATTAAACATATTGATGCACCATAATAATAATTGGGGGGATATTCTATCAATATGTAGAAATAAAAATGAACATAATGTATTACCCTTTGTATCAAACCTCTATACTCTAGTCATCTTGATCCATTTGTCATATGTGGTGACCATTTATATGTGTATAAAATTTTGACATGGGATATTTGATGATAAACTGAATGTATTATTATTTCATATTATATGTTTTGGTATATTATGTGTTCTTGATGGATATGTATTGGACTATATAAAATTATCACTATGTACCTTAATTAGCTAGTTTAGTAGACCTCAATTAGATGTGTGATTAATTAGTGTCAATGTTTTGAGTGGATGCATATTTTATTTGGATCATGATTTTGATTAACATGATGATTCATTTTGTGACTTAAAATTCATTATATTGGACTAACCAAAGATTATGATTTATTTTTGTGACATACTTGTATTGACAATTATATTCTATATATACTTGTTCATATCTTTTAGATATCAATTATTTCTTGGATATATTTGATATTGTATTAAGTGTGAAAATTATAAGGGACTAAAGGTGAGGTTAAGATGGAATCATACATGCCTTTATAGATCATATGCACACTCAAATTCACCCTAAACCTTTAATCTTATGCCCTTCATTCTTTACAAGTTGTTAATTGTATTATTTCGTGTCTATTAAATCTTTCTTTATTATTTTTAAATTTACATGTTTTGACCTAAACCTCTCTTCTAATTTAATCACCATAAACCTACATTAACCCTCAATGAGTTTATTTAACCTTGTTAAGTGGTTGGGTTGATCCACAAACCCAACCTATGTGTCCATTCTAGGATTTTTTCTTTCAACCACTTTTTAGCTTGAGTATTTGACAAGAAAAGCTTTTCTTACATGTTTTTTTTGGGCCCATACATATACCCATTGGGTAGGTGGGTTTTTAATTTATTATTGACCACTTTTGGGTCACATAAAGGCAACCATTTATGGCCTAGTTTTTTTACTTCTACAAGCAACCCTTAGTTTATTTATATAAAAAGTTGTGTTATGCATTTGAGTGGAAAAACACACATGTTAATGTGTAATGATATTTATGAGGTTTGTAAGAGAATTTATGGAGGGAGGTCACATCCTTGAGATGAAAATGGCCATGTGTCACCCTCTTATTGGTCATTTATTTTATTGTCTTCTCTTTTAAGGACCTTCTTTTGGTCTTTTAAGGGGATGTATTTTGGATTGTTAGGGGGCGTGTGTGTTTGGATAAAGGTTTTTAGAAGAAGTGGAGATTTGAGTTTGAGGTAGGTCTTTTGATTATTAATTTTTTATGTTTGAATGCTCTCTTTTTTATTATTTTATCTTTAATGAATCTTCTTTAAATGAAAATGAACAAATGTTTTTATTGGCTTGAGGCCCTTGTTTTCAAATTTTTATTAAGTTTTTCCATTTTGTATTATTTCCATGATTTCTCTTTCTTGTTATATTATTATTTTGTTATTGTGTTAATGTTGGGTTATGGGAAGTATACGGAGTAAAATTGGTGCTTGATAATCACTCTTTTATTTAGATTTGTAATCTCTTGTGTTCATTAATGAACTTATGCAACAACAAAAATAGGTATCCTCTTCTCTTCCCTCTAGTGAAGACTTGGTGACTTCCTTGTTCATGTTCTTATTGTGAATATTTTTTTATTTTGTTTTCTTAATTATTGTCACTTATAACCATTACCTTTTCAATATTCTTCAATTGTGAATATGATTTGAGGCATGCCTCTTTTCTTTGAGCTTGGGGGAGGTTATACATGGACCTCACTCAATTAGAATCATGTGTAATGATACCTATAGAATGGGTGGTCAAGCATATTCCTTTAGTCCACTTTTGATCAATTAAAAATTTTGAGAGTTTCTCTTCTTAGGTGTAGCTCTTGTTTAGATATTGGATCTTGGAGTTAAGAGAGGGTTGCACATGGGTTACTTATATTAGTTCCTTTTGGTTTACAATGCCTTATTGATTATGTAGAGTTTTCTTTTATTATATCGATTATGAGATGGTTCATGAGGGAGATGTTTGATCTTAAATTTAAAGTAAAAATTATGTAGTAAGATAATGAAAGACTAGCTCAAAAATATCTTGATAATGATCTCAACCAAAAAATTCAAGGAATTAAAGCAAGGCTTAGTATTATTGAATATGAAAATGATAAACTTAAAAAAAACATCAACTTCCTGATTAATTTTAGTAAGATGTCTATGCATGAAGGGATCCAGAATGTGGAAAACTTAAGAGATATTTTAGGAGATATGTTTGAGACTAGGACATATTCTAAAGGCAAAGGCAAATAAATTCAATGTAGTGAATGTTTCAAAGATATTCATAAGGAAAAGTTTATCCTCCAAATTTATTTAAATCTTAAACATATGAAGATCTATTGGGAAGATGTAGCTAAAAATTTAGATTTAGAGTAGGTTTCTAGTTCTCTTCTAGCTTATTTTTGCTTCTAGCATCTCTCTTTCTACTTTTGGGATGTATTTTGGTAGTTTTGTAGCTGCTTCTATCTCTATTTTGTTTTGGTTCTATTGAGGACTTGGTGGGTTATTTGATCTCTTTATTTTTGTACTTCTTCTAGAGTTTGGTGACCCTAGTCAAAAAAATCCCCCCCTTTAACCTTAACTAAAAAAAATCTCTTGTTGTAGAGTGAGATTTTTGATAGTCTTTTCAAGACTTGTAGCCTTGGATATCTCTTTTATGGACTCTTATAAATTGGTTGTAATGAGATAATGATCTTAACCATGTGGACGTAAGGTTTATCCCTTTTATATCTTATTGGAGGCATTTGAATTTTTTTGAATAAATGTTGTAAGAATGTTTCTACCTTCTCTTCCTTTAAGTTATCTTTATTAATATGCAAAAGGTTATTTGTTGAAAATGAAAGAAACTCTTAACCCTTGTTATTTGGGTATCTACATTTTCTTTTATATCTTGATGAAAATGGTTTATACCCAGTTGATTGAATGATTAATAACTATATTTCTACATCTTCCTCATTGTAATTTACCTTCTACAATTTGAAAATAATTGATTGTTATCAGGTTGTGTATGGACAATGTTTACACATTGAATTCATTTTAGTTGAGTTAATCTTATGATTAGTGTTATGGAAAATAAGTCATTTTTATGACATACAAGTTAAATGTTTTTTGATTAAATGAAATATGTATTGGAATATGTTGAAGGAGGTTTAAGATTAAATATTAAGTTACTTTGTTGAAAATTAATATTAGAATTAGAATTTGTTTAATTAGAAATTTATTAAAAACCAAATTTGAAGGCTCTTAATTAATTTTACTTCTTTCCTTTTCTATAAAAATATACATATTTGTGAAATAATATATATTTGTTCTATTGATAATAAGAATGAAGAATGAGATGATTAGTAATTAGAAATTTTATTCACATAATTTTGGTTTAGATATTCATGTGTATCTTAATATGAAAATTTACAAGATTAAGATAATCAGATAAACACATATTCTAATTTACATTCCAAAGAATTACAAACCAAATTCTTATTTTATTAATTTATTTCTATTTAAATTTGAATCACAAGAATAAATGATTAAATAAATTTTACATGTTATTTTTCATAATTTATATAGTTTTAATTTCCAATATATATATATATATATATATATATATATATATATATATATATATATATATATATATATATATATATATATATATATATATATATATATACATAGACATATATATATACATATATATAAATATACATATATATATATATATATATACATATACATATATATATATATATACATATATATATATACACACATATATACATACATACATACATACATACATATATATATATACACACACATATATACATACATACATACATATATATATATATATATATATATATATATATATATATATATATATATATATATATATATATATATATATATACATATACATATACATATACATATACATATATACACACATATATATATATATACATATATATATATATATACATACATATATATATATACATATATATATATATATACATATATATATACATATACATATATATATATATATATACATATATATATATATATACATATATATATACATACATACATATATATATATACATACATACATATGTGTGTGTGTGTGTGTGTGTGTGTTTATATAAATATAAATATATATGTATATATTAATAAAATTTATTAAAATAAAATAATGATAATACATAATAAATATATTATTATTTTCATAAATTCTATAATAAATATATACATATACATATATATATATATTATATATATATAATTTAAAGAAAGAAAAAAGGGGGGAATGGGGAAGGGGAAAGGGGGGACTGGGTTGACCCTTAGTCCTTCCATTAATGGAAGGGGGAGGGGGTTTGGCTAGCTGATCATCCCACTCCCCATGGCTTATAGCAATGGCCATCAACCCTCTATTGATGCCAAGGCCACAAGCCAAGGGTTGGCTGACCATTATTAAATAATAATAATAATAATAATAATAATAACAACAACATTATATATATATATATATATCCAAAATAAATAAATATAAATAATATTGTGTAATGCAATATAAATAAAATGCATAGCATATTTAAGGAATCAAGTATATTTATGAAATTTTATACATATCTAGGGGTTTTTTTAGGTTTTCTTCTATTTATAAAAGGTGCAATTTATCTATAAACTATGGAGGAGGTTGAATAAGACGAATACATTCCATAATGAATATATATATATATATATATATATATATATATATATATATATATATATATATATATATATATATATATATATATATATATATATTCATTATGGAATGTATTCGTCTTATTCAATCTCCTCCATAGTTTCCATCCTACAACTTGTACATGGAAAAAAAGCAAATGATAAATTAGGCTTAAAAAATTATTTTATCCTTGTCATAAGGAAAATTAGGGAAATACTTAGAATCCCTAGATCATAGGACTCAAATTCACTTAATCCAATGGATCTCAATTATTATTCCACTTGTAAGTGGGAAAAATATCTTTGACTTTGAATTTAAATTTTAAGTTATTAGTCCCAAAGGGATAACTAAAGGAATCAATTTCCTATAAATTTTGATTAAATTGTTCCTTCTCCACCATTAAAAATTCTTTATTTTTAAGTAATGAAATATTTAAAATTTTCTAATAGTTAACTTATACATTTTTTTAACAAAAATTATGAAAAATATGTTTGATTGTATCTTGATTGGTAGAAATGACTTAGATGTTATTAAAGGTGCAAATCGATGATGTCATGAATAATAATTGTAAGCTTTGTTGGTAATAAAAATAATTATAATATCAAGTTGCATAACTCTTAAAAATTACCACGGTCCTCTATTTTTTTAAATCCCATTTTGTAGGGACTTGACACATGGCTTTGTTGTTAATACATGTATGAAACATAATTTAATAAAGGGCTTCATTAGACTAACAGTAATTTCAGTGATAAGCCACGCATATGATATTTAAGGTGAGGGGTAATTATTAATTTGATTTAATTAATGTTTGACTTGGGTCTCAGTGAATAACCTTCATCACATCAGCCACTGTATACATGTTATGTCATTCATGACTAGTGGATCTTTCAAAAACATTATGTAGACTACATTCCCCAATGGCCTAAAAGAGCCCATTTTCGCCATTATACTAAGAGATGTTCTCAAGGCATTGGTTTATATCCAGAAGGAAGGCTACATACACAGGGATGTCAAGTCCATGAACATATTTCTTGATAGTGATGGTATAGTAAAACTAGTAAAGTTTAGCACATCTAAATTCATGGAGGACACCAAGATTAAAAGAATTATGTCTTTTTCTAGCACAATGTCTTGGATGGTTCCTGAGGTTGTATGTACTTTGAAATTTTCATGAGGATATGATTTCAAAGTATATATATGGTCTTTTGGTATCATTGTTGAGATCATAGAGGGATACCCTCTTTTCCCTCACAACGAGTAGGAGGAAATAATTTGCAACCAAGAAAAGGAATTTATTTCCAAACTAAAGGAGAAAGGCAATTTCTCAATGTTGTTTAAAGACATGGTGGCAACATGCCTACTATAAGATTTGATTTAGAGGCCCATTACAGAGGAATTATTGAGGCATCCATTCTTTGACCACCATATGTAGACTCTTGAATATATGATCACACATTTATTTGATAACTTGTTGTCAGTGATAGAATGAATTAAGAATATGAGGCAATAAAGGTGCAATCAAGTTTTTCCTTGAATATGGTAGCATTGACAGAGTCAAGCCTCCAAGGTAATCTGATACAATGACACTATATATTATGTTTTACAATAATTATCAATCAATTTAACACTAATATTTGAAAATTAATTACTTCTTATCAAATTTTTATATGAGGTTAACCTTGTGTAAATTAGCATGTATTTTTCTAACAACATAAATCAGAGTGATGCATTTGTTGAACTTGCACTCTAAAGCACTATGATTTTTTAATTCTTTTTTTAAAGTGAACATTGTGTTTTAAATGATTATTATTTTTTTAACTTTTTATAGATGCCTCTTTTTTTTGGAACATGTAGTTATTAGTTATAAAATTATGTTACTTGTGTGTTTTATATTAGGTTCTTTAGTAAGTTTTCTTTGTATTTTTAGTTTTTGTCTACTTTCTTTTTCCTTCATTTATTTTTTTCCTATCCCTCCAGGTTCCTTTTAGATTTTATTTTTATTTTTCTTCTTCTTATAATTATGATTATGGTTCCCTGAAACCCTATATTATGTAGTTTTAGGGTAGGTCTTTATGACTTTTATTTTAGATTTTCCATATTTTACATTTGCAAATTATTAGTATTTATTATTTATTAGTATTTCTTATTCATTTTGCATCTACTTATATGCCAATAGGTACAAGTATTTACAATAAAATTCAAGTATTTATTTATCCTCCATATATTCATTCTAACACTAAAATACATATATCAGATAGGATATGCATTCATTGAATTATATTGTTGAATATGTACTGCAATTAATATATTGTGTTCAAAATTGTATGTGTGTTCTAGTTGATAGATAATAATCAACTAAGAAGAAGATAGGGCTCAAAAACATCCCTCATTGTTTATTTTTAGATACCACCACCTTAGGGTTTTAAAGAGATAGGTTCACTTCTTAAATACCCATGTCAAGATTTGGAAACATAAGAGATGTTTTAAAATCTATAGGATTGGTGAACATGGCTATAAAATAGATGGTGCACTCTATATTCAATCATTGATGGAGTGAATTTATATTCAAATTTTTTGGGGGTAAATTAAAGATGAAAGCTGATAACTATGACTTATATTAATGATGCATTCTATATTAAGTAAGAATGAAGTTAATATTTTTTCTTGCTCAACTACACAAATTTAGAGTTAAATTTGTTTTGCCCTGTATGAATGTTATCTCCACTTTCATCTTTAATACTAATGTTCATTTTGTGTTATTAATTTTATAGGTTGTTATACTTAATTCATTAGTTTTATGTATCATGAGGGAATGTATACAAATACTTTGGTGGTTGTTCATAAGAAAAAAACTAAAAATACTTTGGTAGTTGTTCAAAAGAACAAATCTACAAATAATTTCTTCCATGGTTCAAATCAATGTCTTCTCTCTGAAGTATATAAGGAAAACCAAATCCTTTTTGGGTACAAATAAATTTATAGCTAATAGAATTTGGATATTTTCAATGGATATTTAATACAATATTCAAAGATGTAATACAATTTGTTTTTCTTATTCTACATAACTTATATCTAAAAGATATGAGCATTATGTCCAAAGATGAAAAAATTTAGTTTTTTTAAAATAAGAGATAAAGTCTTCTAAAAAAGTTCTCTCTACTTATCAAATACAATATTTTGATAAGATGTTGAAGGAAAGCCTCATTTATGTTATTTTCCTAAATATTTTTACAATTTGGGTGTATATTGTGCCAGTACTCAATGATTCACATGTTATCTTCCAACTAGTTGTGTCAAAGTGAAAAATAATTATAGCTTCTTGATTGACGCATCTAAAATAATTGATGTACGTAAATACATTAGAAAATCTTACTTACCCAATATGATTAGCTAACAACATTTGTCTTGGGTTTATAATTGTGTTATATTCCATTATCATAATCAAATTGTTCTTTTTATGTGAATACATATAAATAATTTTGCATTGATTATTTGTAGGGAAAAGATAGCATGTACTTAGACTTACCTTACCCATTGCCATATGTATTTTGATATAACATCCCTATGTTTCCATTTCAAGGATGAAAACTACCATGAAACTACAACTATGGTATGAAAATCATAAAGTTAATGTTTTTTCCACTTTGTGATTGTCATTGTATCTTGTAAGTTATTTTTAAATGAGCTAAAAACCATTATAAACCATTATGTCCCCATTCAGTTCTAGGCATAGTTAGATATCACTTCAAGATTGAGCCATGGCTACAAGTTGTTGATATACATCCCACATAATTAGGAAACTTGAACAATATTAGACTACATAAAATATTTGTTTTTTGAGTCTCATGCAATTGTTCAAGTAACCTAGCTTGATTAAACATTGTTGTAACTTTATCCTAGGATAATTCAAGTGAAACACCCTCTTCTTCTAGTCTAAAAAACAAATCCATATCCTCAAATTGCACTAAAATTTTTATAGAATCAACACTAGGGTAATGTATTTTTCTGCTGAAAATTTTAATCCATTTGTCACTTCTTATTGCCTCCATAAAAGTTTATTGATCCAACTCTAGTTCATCATGCTCAAAATGAAAAACCCCAATGTTATTTAGCACTTCAATTAGTACTTCTTATCTGCACTTCTTCAAAAGAGACTTTATTATCTTTAAATAATCTAAGGCTACATTGGGTTGGTTAATATCAATAACTTACCCATATCAATAAATGTATGTGCATCACATGGGTCTATATGAGTTACCTTTATGAAAACTTCCAAAGCCTTCTCTGCCTACCTTTACTAAGCATATATGTGTCCCACAACCTTTAAGGTCTCACAGTTCCTAGGGTGAACATTCAAAACATTTTCAAAACTAGATAGATAACTCTAAAGATTTCCCAACTTCATTTGAACCTATCCCAACCCAAAATTAGGAAACACAAATTCTTGTGGTCTCATGAATTCATTGACTAAAGCCATATAGTAGTAGCCTACAATTTCATAATCACCTTTTATTATATGATATGATCTTTCCAGATTATAATATGAATGAGACTTCATCATAGGGTGGTCTGTTGAAACAAGAGCTATCTCAGTCAACTATTCCGTAAGAAAATATTGCTTTGTGAAAAAAAATTGTTTGCTAAATGATTCAATACCATGGCATAGTATGGTTATATAACTATCAGGTTACAAAATTATATTTCCATTAAATTATCATTAAACTCAAGGTCAAAAAAAAATTTACAAAGTATTTAGAACAAATTTCAGTTTTACACTAACTCCACAGGGACTTGGCGCATGAAACCCTTGTTTAATTTTATTTTTGATGTATCTACATGAAATTAATTGATTAATTTTAATTTGAACTTTCTAATTTAAGTGTAATTTAATCCTTTTCTTTTTAATTTTATAAAATTCAATGATTAAATATTTAAAATAAAGGTGAAATATATTTTCATTTATTTTTTTCACATGCAATAATTAAAAAATATATTTTTCCCCTTAACCTTTAAAAGAGTTATTTAATTCTTAGTGGTAAATATTTTTTTGTAAATGAACTTTGGTAATTTTATTACTTGTGGGTAATTTAAGTGGAACAAAAATAATTTTGAATTTTATTTTAAACTTTGTAGTAATTATTTAATTATTAATTGACTAGCTTATTAATTTTATCTTTGGATTTAATTACTTAGATTTATTCATTTAATTTGGATAGTTAATTTTTTTATAATTTAGAATAATTTTCCTTCCCCTTAGGTTTTAATATGATGTCTTTTAATTATATGGTTGGGAATGACAATTATTTAAATATCATTTAAATGATTTATTGAAACAAACTTCAATTATCCAATTTATTACTTAGATAATTAGTGACACCAACATATTTTAATGTATTTATTACTTTTTTCAAAATTATATAAGTAATAATAATAAATAATTACCTATATACATATAAAATTGGCCACCAATGGCTTTATACCTGACTTTAGAGAAATTCTTACCAACCTCTAAATCTAACCTAAGAATCTCAAAGTCTCAAATTTGGCTTCATAACATGTTCAATTGACCTAAAAATCAATTAAACAAGACAAATGCACACATTAAATTAAATCAAAATCTCAAACATTGTAAATACCTAAAAATAATTAATTAACATGAAAATACTAATCAAATTCATCCATGAATAATTAAAGTAATTATCAAAAAGGGAATTTCAAAAATCAATGAATATGCTGGGTTTCAATCATTAGCTTTTGTGAGTTGTCATTTTTGGAAAATATCCCACCCATGCTTATTCCATGATAATCATGACCATTTGACATATTTTAACCCTATTGGGGTTAACTAGGCCAACAAGTTAGGATTTTACTCATTCTAAGTCATTTTAAAGCCTATAAAAGCAATCCTAAATCTCTTCATTTAGGGAGCTTGGATAAAGTAATGTTATAATGCAGGTTTTTGAGCATGAAGTAAATACATAGTGTTATAATGTCAAAATTGAGCTAATCCATTAAGCCATCAAGCCAAGAATGAGCCATATCAAGCCAAGCATGTTGCCAAGAGGAGATGGAGATAGCCAAACCCCATTGATGAAGACTTCTTGAGCACAATCCAAGTAATCCAATGAACACATCATTTGAATCATTCAAGCAAGGTAAGGAAAATTTGTAAGTTTCTTTACATTTTATTTGAGATTTTTCATTTGTTTTTTATTCACCAAGTTCCCTCTATGATCTAGGCATAGAGGTGTTATGCTTTGTTAGTGTGTTTTTATCGTTTTGATTTCATTATGAGACTAACACTTGATCTAACCTCCCCTCCATCATCAAAATCCTAACATCACAAATTACACACCCGGTGGGACCTAATGCATCCCATATACTAAGGACATAAATATATAATTTTAAATCTTCATTTAGATGCTTGAAGCTCTTTAAAATTGATTTTTTAACCTTATTTTGGCTGAACTTGATTTTGGTTTATTTCTTAGATTTATACAGAGACTAATGATGATTAGGTAAAATTGGTGATGGTTTGGCCTAAATTGGATATGGTTATTCCCAACCGAACCTGAATCTATTTCAATGTCAATTATTAGGTTGTAAGGTAAAAATGACATTAAAGCTTGCATTTTGATTCTTTATGTCATTCAGATTCTTGATTTCTAGGTTTCAAAGGAATTTAAATTCATCAACTTAAATTTGCCTTGTAGGTTTTCTAATTTTTTATACTAACCAAGCCAAAATTAACATGTTTATTTTTTATGCTTTTACATTTGGGTTCACAAGTGATTGATGACAGTCTTAATCAACTAGTGTCAAATTTTCTCGATTGGTGACAGTTACCTATTAATCGATGGCCACAATTGCATTGAAATTAGTGGTGGTCATCTATGACCATTCATGGTCACTGTGTGAACTAAATTAAAAACCTAAGAGATAAAAATAAAACATCATTTTCCCAATCAATAAAGTGCTTCAAAGCAGGGGGTTATTATCTAACAATTATAGGTTAAAGGATCAAGTTGAACACCAAATTTGCTTATTTTGAATAATCAAACATTTCATTTTGGGATTTTAAAAGGAACTAATAAAATCTTGCACATTTAAATTTGGGTTTAAAATGAACATGCTAGATCTTACACATTTGGTATTTGGTACCTAAAATGAATCTAACATGCTAGAAATATTTCAAATTTGGTGCCTAAAACACATGTTTAAATCTTGAAAATTTCAAATTAGTGTTTTAAAATTAATTTAGGATACATCTTTCACATTTGGAATTTGGGATTAAAACAAACTAGATGGTCTTACTTAAATTGGTTTTTTGTGAAAATATTCTTTCAATTTTTCACATTTAAGCCTAGGGGATATTAAACAATAATGTCACATTCAATTTGATGCTCAAAATTAAATCTCACTCATAATTATTTGAAAAACTTATTTGTTGATTCTATGTTTCAAAAAATGGATAATGTGTGTATGCTCTCCCTCCATCCTCTATAGGGAACTCATGGGATCAAAAGAGCATTTCCATTATATTTAGTACCTGGTCTAAGCATAGAAATAAAGTTGCCTAGGCTTTCCTCAAAATTATATGGTATTAGGTGATCTAAAAGCAACCCTAAAATCTTTATACTTGTCTTTTAGTTTCATGAATTTTGGATTGTAAATGGGATGTCATTACTTATTTCAAGTTCTTTAGGGAAACATTAACCTAGGGCTTCATCTCTTGGCAGTGTTTTAACCCCTTTCCATGGAAGGGTATATAAAGTGGAATCACCTAGCTTGAATGTGGTGGTTTGAGTAGTTAAACCATCTCTATTAGTGGTAAGCTAGCTCAGGACGTATGATTAATTAAGACATTACACTACACTTAGTAATTAATGGATGTAGTGGTTGTGAAAAGAAAAAGACCTTTTCTTAATAAGTTGATTGTTGTAGATCCAATTAATGTGTTGCTTTTTTTGTGTGCAAACATGAAAGTTTGTACACATGGGAACAATTTAAATGATCATAAATTGTAAGTTTTAGTCAACCCTGCTTTTCCACACCTTGATAAGATCTAGCATGATATACTTAGTTGTATTTTTGTCATGTATTCTTTATTGCTTGGTGTGTTAAAACTAAAACTTGTGTTGTTTAAACCACATCATGAATGAGTCTTATGTCTAACACTACTCTATTATTTTAGGAGGCGTTATGTTATCCACTTGACACCTTGATTTAACTTACAAAACTTTTGTGTCAAAATGTTGTGTGTCACTTAATTGAAATGGGTAACATTATGCTACCCAACTCATTTCAGTTATTGTGCCTTAGAAGTCTTTGAAACATAACCATTGTCACATATTTTTGGAGTGCTAACATCGTTATGCTACCAAATTGTTTCAAAAGACTTGTCTTGTCTTGTGTCCCAAATTATCATTATTTACAACCAATCATTTGAGCCTTGTTAGATATTTGTTTAGCACAGTCATGTTGTTCAAATTCACCTAGCTTATTGGTCATCAAAATGCTAGTTTACCTTATTTTAGTCTTTGATTAATTTTCACAAGTTTGGATCCAAACATTGATTGATTTCTATTTAGGTCTCAAATTATAGGGGCTGATACATAGATATTTCTATTTTGGGTTGTGTAATTTAGGTTAATTCATTACTCAAATTTGGAAATTTTATGGTTTATACCTTTATTTGATAGAATCAGTCAATCTTTAAAGTGCCTTTTATTTAGTGTTTTATACCAATCAGATCATGTTTATGTCTAGAATCAAGTGCCTAATCTTTTCCAAAATATTTAAAGTTTGTTATATTAATCATCATCATCATCCTTTGTTTTAAAAGTCTAGCTTTTGATTCCATGTTTGGCCAAAGGTCCTAGCACAACCTGTTTGAGCCTAGTTTTTGACTTTGTGTTTGGATAAAAGACCTAGTAACATTTCCCTTTCCTAGTTTAGACCTATTTAGAACATATTTGGACATACAAGTTTGGCATCTTATTTTTTAGGTCATTTTACTTGACCTTATTTGTGTGAAATATTTAACATTAGACACTTGATGTTATATTATTTTTACTAAACCTTTGTATAGAATTTTTGGAGATTTAACTCTACCCTCGACCAAGTTAGATAGAGTTTGAAACATTTGTATTTTTAGACATAGTTTTTTATAGTTTATATAACTCTAACCCCAGCTTGTTGTGAAACATTTTCCATTTGATTTGATAATGGCTCACTACACATGTAGTGGAACTATGTATAATCTAGGATATGGAAATGTTAGCACATAGGAAGACTTTACTCAAGACCCTTATGGAGATAATGTTGTTTGGGAGATAGATTCCTATCCACCATACAACACTCAGACATGATAATAGATTCAAGATCCTTTGGCCAATTATTTGGTTATCATGCCTCCATACATAGAGAAAGATCAAGAATAGATGGACCAATATTTAGCTAGTGTAATTATAGTTACAAAAAATATCCAAAACTAACAACATTATTATGGTACAATGCCACAAAATTATGAGTTAGGGTGATCTGGACAATAATTCAAATGACAATTCGGGTGATGGGTCCATCCCAATTGATGGCAGAACTTCTGGGAGCCATAACTTTTGCACCATAGCTCCAATTGACTCACCATTTGAACCGTTGGAAAGATAATAATGAGGGTAACATCATGAGATGGCATTAAGATTTTATCAATGAATTTTGACCCTATAAAACCCAACAAAAGTGTCCCAAATTTCAATTTTAGTATTGCAGTCTAAAAATAATAAGTTTCTAAAAATAGTAATTCCTCAAATTTTGTATTGTTGTAAATCATGGAAGTCAAACAAATTCATCTCCCTCGAGATTGGTGACCTTCCACATCCTTCCCACACCTTAAAAAAAATTATAAATGAAGATGTAACCTGAATGGAAATCAAACATCTCTTCTCAGAGATAAGCATATGTTTAGGTCTACAAATTTGATCAATAAAAGATCTCTTTTCAGAGATAGCACTATTTGAATTGTGTTTTTCTTATTTATAAATTATCTTTCAACCAAATCTTTCAAGTTTTGGATCATAGGGCATGACAATTTTTAAAATTTACTAAGAAGGACTTATAACATGTCTTATCAAAACAATGATCAGGCCTCTTCTATCAACCCTAATGCCATAGTACTAATACCATATCAATATCCTTGTATGATTTTCACATAAAGAGGTCTCATAGAGGACCATTTCATTAAAATGTAGATGACATACTAGACACATCAATACCTAGCACGTAACTTTAATTAGATAATCATGATGAACAAGTCTCTTATTGATTAAGCTCCTTCAATAAGAGTTTTAATGGAATTGATTGATCAATAAAATCAGGGTTTAGACCCATTTATGCAAAAAACATTAGTCAAAAACATGTTCAACACCCCAACTATTGAAGAAGTGTCTTCTACTTCTACATAGAATAATGAGCAAAACATAGTGGACAATGTGTAAGCAACATCCAATTTAGACCAAAGTGGTGTTAATACACAAATAAATAGTCAACAATAAAATGTGCCTTTAACTAGTACCATTAGTGGTTCACAAACTCAGGGAGTAGTAGTTTCTATGTCCCAACCTCAACCAAATACCTATAATCCTTAACCAACTACTTATTCTAGTACCCAACAACAAAGATTAAGTAGTCAACCAATGATTAGTGCTGCACCATAACAAAATGTAATGAATCTTACTCCACCCCAACATGTGACTAAGAATATTCCAAAACAGTAGGCATAGTCTAATATACCCATACGATAGAGGAAAAATATATTTCCACCTCAATTGGGGGAAACCAATGTTCCACCTTGCCAGGTAGTAACGAACATACCTATTTAGTCACAGACTAACATGTTGATCCAAAACCAAATAATGTCTAACCAAAAACATGTAAATATTAGTCAGTGATAGATGCTAAATATCCAACATACATCCACTTCCCAATAAGGATTTGTACAAATAGGAGTTTCAAATGTTCCTCAAGTACCTATTAGGCAATAGTTACCTTTCCTATAGAATATGCTACAAATTCAAAGATAGGGTCTTGGTTCACAAGTCCCTCTCAATCAGCTAAGTATGACTATTTAGAAGCATATCCCTTTTCAACCTCAATAAGAATAGTATGGTCATATACCACCATCCTAACCTTAATATTCCCAACATCAAACTTACATACCTAATCCCAACTATAAAATCACATTGTAGTACATGCAATTTAAATAATCATACCCTAACTCATGCATACATATTTTTGGTCTATTTCCTAGTTAATCTAACCTACCCTAGTAAATTCTTCCATCATATCTCGGTCAAAGTAATCCACTTATGATCACTCAACCATCACCTTAAGCCAATGTTCCCACAAGTTTCATTAAGTAAGAGCTATAACAAATGAAGGATGCAATTGCCACCATCCAAGCTGGGAATAAGTCAAAAATTTTAAGTTGGATGACATGTGTTCTTACCCTTTCAACATGGAGTATTTATAAATATCATTTCCTCTAGTGTATGAGCCAAAAAATATTGAAAATATAAGGGGAAAGGTGACCCTAAGGCCCATCTGATACAATTGTTTATCGCATGCCAACCAGTGGCCTATAGTGACATATACTTGTTATTGTTTTTTCCAAGAAGTCTAGTTAGAAAAGCCTTGGAATGGTTCCTAAAGTTTCCCAAGAATTCAATACCTTATTTTGATGACCTCTCAGACAAGTTCATACAACACTTCTCTTATAATATTGAGCATGAAACTTCATTGGTAAATTTAACACAAGCAAAACAAAAATTTGGTTAAAGCTTTGTAAGCTATTTATAGTGATGGAGATCCCTTGCAAGTTGATTCACCCATAATCTACCAAATAAGCAATTAGCCATTATGTTTACCAAAAATCTATATAGCAAGATATCTTATAATTTAGAGTTACAGTGTGTGCACACATTCAAATAAATCATTAACAAAGGTTTGTTGATTAAGAGACCCTCATTAAAAAAGGTATTATTAAACTGGCCTTGTCAAATCAAAACCATAACTAAAATTAGAATAATGGCCAAAATTAACATCCAATCCAAGTGAAAACATCATAACAGACCTAGGCCAATAATTATAACAAACCCAAGAAATTAAATCACAACAAGAATGTTGTAGGTAATGGAGTAATATATTCATGACATGTCTAATTGGTGCAAACACCATCTGTTCATCTTACACTACCTTTCCAATGTACTCCTAACCAATAAATTTTTTAGTATCCATAACACATGCAACAAGCATAAAAACCTAAAACAAAATAACAAATGAGACAAATCTAGTAATATATGCCTTTAAAAAACCTTCTTCATCCAAAAATAAATGTACCTACTCATCATGTTTTTACTAACCTAAGAAAGCACATTAAAAATGTCTTTTACAAGATTGTAGTAGCTAACTTGATTATTATTAAAGGTACAATCACTAAGAGGGGGTAAATCAATAAGCCTAAATATTTCAATTTCATTCCTTTCAAACTATTGAACAATCAGCATATATCAACTTAATCTAGCAACATTAACAAGAGAGCTCATTCATTTAATCTGTACATAAGATCAAACACATAACACATAGTTCCTGTGGTAAACTCTCATGGGAAATAAAACCCACTCTCAAGCCTACAACACATGGACTAATTTTCTTATAAGAGATTAAAAATAAGAAACTGATCAATTTCTTCTGACCAACAACCTTGGTCGATTCATTTTTAACCTAAGGCCTTTAGTGAAACACCTGCTTCACAAGGAGCAACCACCCTTAAATAAGTTCAAGTCCTTTAGACCCTCCTATGAAATGACCACCTCCATCTTAAAACTAATGTCTTAAACACTTGATGATGGATGTCTAACTTTATAATGCCTAGATAAACTTCCTCTCTATCTCATATAGGCCTCTCACATAGTCATGTCAAAATCTCTCTCTTTTTTCACTCTAAATGTCCTCATATGCGTAGTCAGACTTCTTTGCATATATTCAACTTTCAAATCTATAAGAGAACTATCCTACCAAAAAAATTATGACCTAAATGTCATATACGCAAACCTCAATATTCTCTACACATCAACCCATCCATAGAGCACACTTACTATCCTTCTTCCTTTGCACAATCTTCTTACACAAGCCTTTTACAAGTCTATCAAGTCTAGAAATCATCATCTTTGATTTCACTATTTATAGATCATTCATGATTATCACCATCTTTGATAGCCATTAGGCATGCCTTATCCCTTAAGGCTTATAACATATAAATATAAAACTCAACACAATCCACATAGTTCATCCATAGCTTCTATGGGTCACCCTTAAGCAGTTACACCTTTCAATTAGGCCCTTGTAGCTCTTATAAGTCTCATGGAGACCTATTCACCCAGTTAGCACTTCATAAAGAAAAATAAGAAGACAATAACACTTTATAAATCATGGACCCATGCCACATGATATATAGGTCACCTTTAAGTGCCAACATCCATCATATCATACTTCTACTAACCCCTAATTAGCTCAAACACTTCTCTGTACACACAGTCATTATGAATGAAAACACAATTGACTTCTAACCCTTTTTTCATATTTCATATGATTTTTCAAACCTTCATAATGCACATAAATGGTCCTCATTGATTCTAAAACACTCTCAAATATCTATGTCATCATGAGACAATGAAATAATATCAACACAAGCTCAAACACCCTTCTCAGGTTCTTAACAGAGGAACATCGAACATAAAGACAAATTTTAACCTTCATAACATTGATTATACACACTTTAAAATATAAATATATATATTTATATATGTGATTTTTATTCCTCTACAAATTCAATTTTAACACCATGAGCAAATTATGCATGTATCAAAAGTTATAGTCAAAATACATAACACTATTTTTTCCTTTGTTAAATTCAAATATTCAAATGCAAATGGTCACAGTTAAACCTTGATCACTTTGCTCACATATCATGTCCTTGATACTTATATAAATCACACACCATAAATCTTATTGTAAGGATCTCAGCCTTTACCTTCCATCACTCAACATCATATCTTAATCTTGACTATTTGACTTAAAGTGCTTTGTCAATCTCCTATATGTAGCTCAATCTTTATCTGTGTGAAACATTAGACACATTAAAAACATCTCACTAAATATGCATTATTGATATCTATCTATATGAACAATCA
The DNA here is from genome assembly GCA_037957365.1 of Torreya grandis. Classification (NCBI taxonomy): domain Eukaryota; kingdom Viridiplantae; phylum Streptophyta; class Pinopsida; order Cupressales; family Taxaceae; genus Torreya; species Torreya grandis. The sequence goes on along the minus strand of JARHVA010002696.1, from coordinate 2,394,026 downwards.
CTCATTTTTATGTCTTGTAAAATGATCGATATTTATCTCTACTTAATGTTAAACTTTAAACACTTGTCCTCATTTCACTGCTTCCAGACATCTTGGAATGAACACACTCTGTTGATATTTTTATAAGGAGCTTGATCTTTAACTTTGTTAACCAACAACCACTCTTCTTTAACTCACTAAGAACTATATATATTTATTAAATGATCACCCTTGAATTTTTGGATCTACATCTGGTTTTTATCTTTAACTTTGTGCAAAATAGATTAAGTATGGAGACCATTGCTATCTTCTTGGAAGGCCAACTTTGCACAAGTATATATTTTGCCTCGATGAATCTCATGATATCAAATTTGAACCATATGATCTTAGTTCAAATAGGAATCCAAACATGTGTCAAAATAATCCTTAAAACCTCACACATGTGATATATAACTCCATTAATATTCTCACTCATATTTATTTTTGCCACAGATCCAACTATGTCAAGAACTACCTAGAATGCCAATTTTACACATGCATAACTTTTGATTCACTCCATTTCATACCCTAAAATTTAGTGAATATCAACTAGGCACAAATATAAGTAAACCCATATGATCAACTTCTCCTAAAACTTCCACTCGTATTAAATATAACACCATCAAAATGCCTACTCAACTTTTCTTGCCACAATACAAATTTGGCTAAGTATGGGAAAACACTATCAAACTGCCTAGGAGCCCAGCTTTACACTTGCATATATTATATTTAACTTCATTAAATGAATTAAAATTTATTACATATCAACTAAGAATAAATTTTATCACAAACATATGACCAACTCCCCCTGACTCATCCATACTTGGTAATTATGACATTAGCAAACTGTGTACTCAAATTTTCTGCCACTAGACCCAAAATGTCTAGATGAAAATAAGGATCAACTAGATGAAATAAACTCATAAAAAAATTACTCAAATCATTATTTAATTTTGATATGACCTATTTCAAAACCTCAAATCACCATAATCATCCCTAAGCATTACTAATCCTGCCAAAATAGAAGATCAACTAAGCCAACTTCAAGTATACTCAGACAAGCATACTGCACACTTTGTCATTGTCACTTAGAATAAAAATAAACTTCATCCACTCATTTTTAAACCTCCATTACATCACCATTACATCATTGAAAACTCTCAAAAAATATCTTCTTTTATCATTTATGTCAATGACCATCATATAACAAAATACAACTCATCTTCCTTCTCTCTCTTCAAGCACTCTCACAACATGAACTTTCTACCCCTTTGACATAATGAAAAAGTGGTCACAAAATGATCTTTAGGACCTAAAAATACTATAAATAGGAGAGGAACACCTTATAAATATGATACAAACTCCCCCTTACCTTGAGCCTACCTTTTCTTTGCCTTGACAACTTCCTCTTGTTCCATGCCAACAGTCTCTTCAACCAAGCACTACAACCAATGAAGAAAGAAAACATAAAAATATTTAAACCTAATGAAACATATAAAAAAACATATTATAGGGAATCCCCTTAAGATTTATGATCAATTTCACCTCCTGAGCATCTTTAGATCTCCACATACTATGAAGAACCACCACACATGCTTACTAGCCTTCTCTCTCAAACCACCAAAAAAACTTAATGCCACTCAAAAAATATAAAACATGCTCTAATATAACCTAAGAACTCTCCTTGAAATACTCATGCCTTGATATTTTTTAAGAACTGAACAAAAATCACTCTTATTCTTACAATTCATGTCTAGTCTCCTTATAGACCTACCTAGAACTTACAAAGCCCATAATTTTTAGTAAACATATTATCAAGACCTAAAACTTCATATATAGATAAATCTAATATTCACCCTTAGGTACACCAATTTTCATCACATATCTCATCTTCTACAACATACTTCTTCTCAAACCAACTTGCCTATTAGGCCTCCATCTTGACGAAAAACATAAATAATTTAAAAACCACAAACCTTCAAATCTCTATGAAGATTTAATTGAAAACCCATTTAACCCATTAAACTTATTAAGAATCATCATACTTAAAATCATAAGGCAAACCACTTTTCTAGCATAGCAAAAACCCTATAATCTCAAAATAAATAGAGTCAACAAACCTCTTTCTAGTCAACACCTATCTTTGAAACTTCTTGCACACCTAGAGATAACCATTACACACTCTTAGACCAAGTTTTGTTCTTTAACACCTTCAAGGACCTTGAATTCCTATATCATGGATTTTGACCTATAATAAGATAGATAAACCCATGAGCACATAAGGCATAAATAGGATCATCAAGACATAAAACCACCTAGAACACATCACAAAGAAGTACATAGACTTTTCTTAGAACCAAACTCTTCTTGACACTCCATCAGACTCATTAATCCACTTGGAAATACACATTCTGACCCTGTACTATTGCTCCTTCACAAACCTCTAGACTAAGCTCATGAACATGTTGTTCCCCCTTAACCAATTACCTTCTAAGATCAACACAAGTCTCTTTATTGATTGGTATTATGATCTTGAGCACACAAACTTACTTCTCCACAAGAAATATGTCTCTTAAGAAGCATAGGTAGAGATATCCTACTTCACAATGTCCTAGAATAATGTGAAACTAGGAGTGGCCCACATCTCCTTAGTAACCACTAAAATCCTCTTATAGATATAATATTTCTTGATTTTATTATTCTTCTTATTAGTCTAAACTATGACAACTAGTTCCTTTTCTAAATCACTCTCCTTCTCTTTTAAGATTGAATTGATAATACATCGAGACCATATAGATTCATGACATACCTTTTCATCTGTAGAATCTTTCTTGCATCTTGGAACCTCATTACTAGGTACTAAAAATTGATTTTATTTGAATGAAACTTGCTCAACAGTAGTAGGATGTTCACTTAGATCTATACACATCTCAGAACTAGCCTTAACCAATACCTTGGTATTCACCTTGAGCTTGGTCTTTTCATTCTCAACATGAGCAGACAATGAGAGCCCTTGTCAATCTTCTCCTTTTGTAGCATTCTCCACCATAACAAATATATTTACTTGGTCTCGTAGTCTCATCATGATGCTTACTTATCACCTTTAGTTTCCATGAGTTAACTTACCTTATTTATTTCACTCTAGGATCTTGATTAAACCTATTCTTATTTTTAGACCCTTGCTTGCAGAATCTAGAAATATGACCAATATCTTCACAGTTGTAACAAATAATCCTTCTTGATGGAAACTCAGCTTGTCTTACCTTAAATGGATAATGTTTTAAAAAGTGTCCTACATTATGATAGTTGAAACACTCAACCTTTATCACACCACTTTATTGATGATTCCATTCATAGTTTCATGCAAACTCATTTCTAGCAAGTCTTCTACATTCTCTAGCTCTATGTCCAAACAAATTACAAGTATAACAGTAACCATTGAAATTTGTATACCTCATGGAATTTGGTTGTTTTATCTAATTTTTATTCATTTTTATATCACCTTCATTACTTGTCTGATGATTTGTCTTCAAAGGTTGATCCACCTTTCTCTCATTGACATGCGTGTCAACTAGAGAAGTAACTTTGGGCTCTTCATTAAAAACCAATCCAAATCTATCACTAGCTAACTTTTAACTCTTTAAGAGATCATCTAGATTATTATAATTTTTATCAAAATTTACAAATTATTTCACATTGGTTGTAGACTTCTCTAACTCATCTTTAAAAGATACAATATCAGAATCATACCTTGAGCATTCTTCTTCTTTGACTCTTAGACTTACACACATAGATTCTAACTTAGAATTAAGAAACATGATAGCACCTTCATGCACATTAGATATTTCAACCCATCTTGCCTCAAACACACTAAATTGTTCCTCATAGTCCTTGAGTTTAGATTTAATCTTATTATTGATCTTCTTCTCAATCTTTAGTTCTTTAAGAGCATTCATAATTTAGTCTCACAATCCACCTCATCTTCATCATCAGTTGAATCACTCCAATTAGACTCATTTTGATTTAAGTAACTACCTTCCTCAACCATGAACATATATTCATCTTCAATAGGACCATAATCTTCATGATCATACTTTGATTCACTAAATTCACTCTCATCTAAAGAGCTACAATATTCTTTGGTGTAGAGACTCTTCTTGTCCTTGAAGTACTTCTTATTGTCAAACCTTCTAAATCCCTTTTCTCTTTTATCAGACCTAAATGATCTCTTTCCATCATCATAACCTTGATCATGTTCTTCATCATCATCCTTCTTATACTTATGATAGCACTTATTATAAAAATGTCCTACCTCTCCACAATTAAAGCATTTGATGGGTAGTTTACCCTTATACTTGCCTAAACATATTTTCAATTTCCTTGAGATCAAAGTAATTGGATAGTCTTCATCAATATCAGATGTGTCATCCTCTTTGGGTTTATTACCTTGGAATTTCTTCTTTGGATTCATTTCTATCTTGAATGTTACTTCCTTCTTTGGTGGTATATCATCATTCTTCCTCATATCATAGGCAGTAAGGGTGCCATGTAATTGATATATCTTCAACTAAGTAAGATTATGAATTTCTTTTATAGCAGATAATTTTGGATAAAAATTAAGGGATAGAGACCTTAATACCTTTTGAATTACATCAGCCTCTTCAAGGTTCTCTCCAAGACCTCTGATGATGTTTACAAGCTCATAAACTCTCTATAGAAAGGATGCCATAGAATCTTCTTCCTTCATTTTAAGACTTTCAAATTGCCTTCTATGAGTCTATGACTTAGCAAGATTGAAATTTGAATCTCCTTCATTAATGATCTACATTTTATCCCATATCTCTTTAGAATATTTACAATATATTACCTTGGTGAACTCATTCTCTATAATATAAGTGATGGCATTAAATGCCTTAGAATTATTCTCAAATAGCTTCTTGTTTGTAGCACTAGATGGAGGAGTCATGGGAGCAACATAACCATCCACAACATATTGACATACATCAAACCCTAAGGATATAATGTATGTCCTCATCTTAGGACTACAAAAAGCATAATTGAATCCATTTAACATTGGTGCTTGATTAGTAGAGAAACCTCCTTGATGACTACCCATATTGTACCTTAGATTACCTTAAGCTGTCAAGCCTTTACCAAAGGACCTGATCTGATACAAATTATTAGAGGTACAATCACTAAAGGGGGGTGAATTAGTGAGACCAAATATTTAAATTTTAATCCTTTCAAACTATTGACCAATCATCATATATCAACTTGATCAAGCAATGTTAAAAAGAGAGCTTGTTCATTCAATGCATCCACAAGACTAAACACACAACACATAGTTATTATGGGAAACACTCATGGGGAATAAAACTCTCAAGCCTAAAACACATGAAATAGATTAAAAATAAGAGGTTTATCAATTCCTTCTAACCAATAACCTTGGTTATGTCCTTCTGACCTAAGGCCTTTAGTGAAACACATGTTTCACAAGGTTCAACTGCCCTTAAGGAAGATCAAGTCCTTTATACCCTCCTATGAAATAAACACCTCCACCTTATAACTAATGTTTTCAATACCTGATGATGGATCTATGAATTTATAACCCATACACAAACTTCCTCTCTATCTCATGCAGGCCTCTCACATAGGCATAACACAATCTTTCTCCTTCTTCACTCAAACTGTCCTCATATGCACACTCAAACTTCTTTGCACATCTTCAACCTTTAAACTTGTAAGATCACTATCCTACAAATATAATTATGAATTACATGTCATACACTTAGTCCTCAATCTACTCTTCACATCAACCCATCTACAGGGCATACTTACTCTCCTTCTTCCTTCGCACAGTCTTCTTACACAAATCTTTTACAAGTTTATCAAGTCTAGAAATCATCATCTTTGATTTCACTATTTATAAAGCATTCATGATTATCACCATATTGGTCACCCATTAGGCATACCTTAGCCCTTAATTATTCTAACATATAAATACATATCTCAACATAATCCACGTAGGTTAGCCATAACATCTATGGGTCACCCTTAAGTAGCTACACCTTTCAATTAGGCCCTTGTAGCTCTTATAGGTCTCATGGAGACCTATTCATCCATTTATAACTTCATAGAATAAAATTAGAACACATGGACACTTTCAACCTCATGAACCCATGATACATGATATATAGGTCCCATTTAAGTACCAACATCCATCAAAGAACACTTATTCTAACCCCTAATTAGCTCAAACACTTCTTTGTACACACAGTCATTATGAATGAAAACACACTTAACTTATAACCCTTTGGTCATATTGAATATGATTGTTCAAACATTAATATTGCACATACATGGTCCTCATGATTCTACAACACTCCAAAATATATAATTCATCATGAGACATTGAAACAATATCAACACAAGCTCAAACAACCTTCTCAGGTTCTTAACATATAAACATTGAACACATAGTCAACTTTGGACCTTCATAACTTTAACTGCACACACTTTCATATCTTTAAATATTTATATATTAACCTTGGATTCCTCTACAAATTCACTGTGTGCACCATGAGAAAATTCTATCTGTATCAAAATTTATAGCCAAAATACAAAGCATTAGTTTTTCCTTTATAAAATTCAAATATTCAAATCCAAATGGTTACAGTTAAACCTAAATCAATTTACTCATATCTCATGTCCTTGATAATTAGATTAATCACATAAAATCAATATTATTATAAGGATCTTATTCTTTACCTTTCATCACTCATATTGGATCTTTATCTTGACTATTTGACTTAAAGCATTTTATTGATCTCTTGTACGTAGCTCAATATTTATTTGTGTTAAACATTGGACACCTTGAAAACATTTCGCTTAATACACACTATTTATCTCTATCTATATGAAAAACCACTCACTATTAGATCTTATAATAGGATCTATATTTATCTCTACTTGATGTTAAACTTTGAACACTTGTCCTCATCTCATTTCTTCCAGACATCTTGAAATGAATACACTCTATTAATCATTTTGTAAGGATCTTGATCCTTAACTTTGTTAACCAACAAACACTTTGATCTCTTTGACTCACTATACACTATATATCTTTATTTTATGATCACTTTCAAACCAGTAGATCTACATCTGGTCTTGATCTTTAACTTCATGCAAAATAGACTAAGTATGGGGACCATTGCTATCTACCTGGAAGGCCAACTTTGCACAAGCATATCTTTTGCCTCGATCAATCTCACAATCTCAAATTTGCACCATAAAATATTTTTTCAAAGAGGAATATAACCATGTGTTAGACTGATCCTAAAACCTTTGTACATGTGAGATATAACTCCATTAATCTACTCACTCAAATTTCTTTCTGCCACAAGGCCAATTATGTCAAGAACTACCTAGAAGGCCAACTTTGCACATGCATAACTTTTGATGCACTTTATTACATGACCTAAAATTTAGTACATATCAACTAGGAAAAAATATGAACAAACCCATATGATTAACTTGTCTTGAAATTACCATATGTTTTAAATATAACACTATCAAAATTCTTACTTAGCTTTTCTTACCACATTATAAATTTGGCTAAGTATGGGGAAACACTGTCAAACTGCCTGGGAGCCCAAATTTTCACTTACATATATTATGTTGAATTTCATCACATGACCTAAAATTTAGCACATATAAACTAGGAAAAAATGTGATCACAATTGTATGACTAACTCCCCCTGACTCATCTACATGTGGTAATGATGATGCCAATAAACTACCTACTCATTTTCTGCCACTAGACCCAAAATGTCTAGATGAAAAAAATGATCAACCATATGAAATCCACTCATACACACAAGTACTTAAATAAGTATTGACTTATGATATTGCCTCTTTCACAACCTCAAATCACCATACTCATCCCTAAGCATTCCTAATCATGATAAAATAGAAGATCAACTAATCCAAATTCAAGCATAATATGCCAAGCATACTATACACTTTGTCATTATCACTTAGACTAACAAGACACTTCATCCACTCACTTGGAAACCTCCATGACATCACCATGACATCATTGATATATATTTAACAATTATATGGCCCATTTTAAAATATCAAGTTTGTGAGGGTGTTAACATGTTAGACTGGTACAGGCCAAAATAATTCTATGATTTTCATAGGGTCAATGGCCACAATTTGTAGTGTTATGTGAAAATTATACATGTAATTTAAAATATGTTGTAAAATGGAGAGATCACACTATATTGTGGAGCTTTCACGTCCAATTAGATCCTTGGAATTTATCAGAATCCTTTTCCCCAACATAATAATAATAATAATAATAATAATAATAATAATAATAATAATAATAATAATAATAATAGCTAGTGTAACATCAACAACAACAATAACAGTATCAAAAACTAAGGCTAAACCAACAAACTCAATAAAACCAATAGTAGAAACAACAATATCAAAATAATGGAAAAAACCAAGGTTATAACAATAGTAACAACCAATAAACCTACCATTCAATCATAGATGATTAAAATAGAGTTGTAGGCCATATTACGAGAAGTCACATTAACACCATTTCCATTAATCCTAGACCAAGTACCAATCAAACAAGACCATTGCTATTCATACCAAATCAACCAAACTATTCTGATAATCCTTTCTTAACCTAGGATCACACATAGGTGAACCAACAAGCAAGGTTTCCCATGTTAGGACCTTATAATTATAACTTGTCATTAGCTCATGACCATGTGCAAGTACATTGATAACCGAGACTTATCCTATCTAGTACACCTCCATCATCATTTAACAGTAACAATGGTCATATACCTAATCCCAATTATGAAATCATAACTTGCTAGTTAAGGATTACCATACCAGGTCCATAACCATTTGCCACTTCACCCATCTTCCAACCATCCATTCTACCTCAGAACAAGCCATTACCACTATCCAAGAAAAGATGTTTGACATTGTGGAACAATTTCAAAAGACACCAACATAAATCTCCATTTTATATTTGTTGCATACATATACTATCTGTTGGATATATATTTTGCATGAAACCAAAATTACCTATGAAATCAAGGGATAAATCCCCTTTATTTAAATAGTTAATCTCATGTATGTTTGTGCTTATCTATTTCTAATTACTTACACTTACGGTTATTCACAAAATTAAAAATTTATGTGCTAGTTGGTTTTAATTGAGGTATTACTTTAATCACTTTGCTCATAAACCATAACAAAGGGATTTTTCAGCAAGTAAGCATTTGATTTTATAAATGTGAAAATAATTTAATAGAAATTGGGAAATAAGAGAAAGATTTCAACACTTGAGAAATAGAAAATTGCATTTCACAATAGATAGTTGCACAAAGTCTATTGTATCCTTGCAAGTAGATAAACATATAATTATGACAATTTATTCAATAAAATAACTAACAAAATTATGAATTCAATTTATGTAAAATAGGTAGCATAAATTTTTCCATTACACCTACATTAAACATAGATAAATTCCCATAGACACAAACTACTTTAGAAATCAATTGTCTTTCTTATTCACTTTCAACAATAATTCATACAAAATAGTCCAATTATCTTGAACACAAAGTTTCATATTTCTTAACCCTCTTGTACAATTATAACAATTTATTTTCTTCTAAAAATTCTCATCCTCTTAGCACGTAGGCCAACATCTATTTTTATATTAACTCAGAGATATAAAACAAAAAAAACACAAATTCTCTAATTCCCCATGTGCTATGTAGAAAACTAAATGTTTTTGAGAAACATCCTCCATGAATTTCTCTTCCATGACACACAAAAGCTATTGACATGTATCATTTCTCCAATCTTCCTATTTGGATTGAACATAAACACTTTGCATGCAATGCAAAGTTCATTCAAGTAATTCACTTTTACAAAATGACTATAAGTAATAAGATTTAAGCCAAATTACTTAAGTCTTTGAATTTTACAAAGTGATTTCACCTCTACAAGTAAATCATATAATGATATTAATTTTATAAAGTAATCACTAAAAAAAATATCACCTATAGTGTGTTTATGAAGAGAAAAGAGAAAATAGAAGAAGAGGAATTTATTCAAGACTTGGAACAAAATTAATCTACTTCATAAATTTGATTCCTGCACTTCTCTCTATACTTGATATGTTGAGACATTATTTACTTTATGATTACATCATCTAGTTTGGCAAGTGCTTGTCTTTCCAGCTCAAGCCTCAACATTTCCATTTTTAGCTTTCTATAATGAAATTTTACTTTTTCAATTCTTGGTACAAGTCTCTTCACTTCTTGTTGACATTTGACCAATTCTTTGATAGACTTGTATGTAAAAAGATTTGTGGCTTTTTCTATTAATTACTCAAATTGCTCATACAACTACTTAGATATCCTCATAACTTTATCTGACCAGATACCAGTTAAACCATACAATTAAGCTTCTAAATTTGTCTTTGCATCACTCACATCTTTTGACAAAGTCTCCATTTCTTCACTCATTTCTTTCAGAATGATTATTCAAAAAGATATGAGATAATCTGCTTGTTTTATCCTTTTCATTGATTCATCTTGGAAAATATTTTCTTCAACTAAGACCTTCTCACTCAAATTGCCTATGGTCCACAATATTTCTTGTTACAATTGATAAGTTCCATTTTCATTCTCAATTTCTTTCATTATTGACTTAATTTTTGTTAATTTATTCAAAATATCAGTAAGTGTATCTTGAATACTGGGAAAACATTTATAAAAATTTTACTTCATTTTATCAATCTACATGTCAACAGCTTTGGCTTTATCTCTAGTCTCTTCTACCTTAAAAATCACTTGCTACTCAATTGGTTCCTTGAAGTAATAACTTGTTGTGGAAATTATTTGGCCACTTTAGCTATTATTTCACATAATTGTGTATTATGTTCTTTTAATTTAGATTTGGAAACCTTCTCTTCATCCAACTTATTAAAAATGGAGTTAATGAGAGTCTAATTATCTTCCTTTAAACTCTCAGTAGTTACCTCCCCAAGGGGTATTCTTGAATAGGTTAGGTCACTCTTAGTGACTTATTGTTTGCTCATCCTTTGAGGTGGGACTACTATCTCAACAAACTTTTGTCCTAAAGATTCAATCTATAACCTTGAAGTTACTTTGGCAAGTTTTGGATTTTTACCCCTCTTATCAAGATTATTCAACAATTTTAAGTCTATCTCTTCAATATTTATTACTTATTTCACCTCAGAAGTGTTTTATGTAGCCAGCCAAGATGAGAAATCTATAGAAATAGAAGTGTCTGCATGAACTATTATTTATTGTTGATTATTTCTAATCACTAACTCTTGAGAATAAATTTCTTGAGTTTTCACATTTTTCGATCTCTTTTTTGGATTATTTTTCAACTATTTATACTACCTTCTCTACCACTTTCTCAACCATTACTTCCTCTTCTTTTGGTCTTTTACTAACTTCTTGTGTTGTTGTCGAGAGCGCAGGTCCTTCTTTAGTATTTTTTCTTCTTTCTTTCATTGCCTTAGCTATTTATTAAAACTTTTATTTATTTCATTCTTGATATGGTGTGTCTCTTTTGATTTCTTTTTTAGATTCTTTTTTAGTAATGAGTTGATATTTTGGAAGAGGTGGTGTTGGTGGTGAATTAGGTGGGAAAGGTGGAGGAGGAAGAGAGGATTCCTTTGAAATGGATTTCTTAGGAGTTATGGTGATATGAGTCTTGAGAGGAGAAATTAATACTGATGGATCTAATGTGGATGTAATCTAAATTGAAATGGAAGAAATAGTTGGAATGGTAGAGATAAGAGTACCTGTGGTGGTGACTAATGGTGGAAGGGGAACCTCTACCTAAATAGGTCCCTTATCTTTAACCACTAAAAATGTATGATCAGTATTCCTTCTAAGTTTTATCTTCTTGGTATATACTTGACCTTAGCTACTCTCTCCTTTCACTATCTCTTTTCTATTTTTCCCCACATGTGTAGTCTCACTTATTAATTCTTTCATGTAATAACCCTTGTTAAGAATCTAATTAGAATTCATTACCAAAACATTTAAAGTTCTTTCAAGAATTATTTTATCATGATCATCACCAAAAATGATTGTTGAAAGTGGAGCATTATCCCTTCCTGCTACATGAAAAACATCACTTGTAACATCACCATCATCTTCCATATCTTTGAGAATAGAAGCTAAATCAAATTCATGAATATATTCCATAGTCAACCTACTGTTATCTTTTCTCATTACTTCAAACTCATCCCTGTAATATATCCAAAAATCTTCAAGTGTTGGGATATGCATATACTCAATAGAAATAGTACTTTGAGAAACACCTATATAATTAATAGTAGCTCTGGTATCAAAGTGTACTTGAGTGTAGTGGTGATACATTTCTTTCTATACATTCTTAGTTTTATAAATGTTAGGATAATGATAGTGACCAATCACAATGGGAAAATTGATAGTATCCTTATGATATTTTGACTATAGATCATGTATTTCAACAAGTTATTTGTAAAATTCCATGAAGATCCACTTGTCATTAAGATATCTAGGTAGCTTGATAGGTTCACCTGAAAAATGTCCTACTTTGAGATAGGTGAAATCAAGAAATTGAATGAAAATACAACCATATAATGAAACTACATCCCATACTTCATCTGATACTCTTCTATTCTTTAGATATGTATCCAATTTACAAATAGGTTCATAAAAGAAACCATCATTTACTAAAATTTAATGTTTGTAGTATTCTGAATGAACTAGCTAAGGATAATATTCATATATAGGCACAGTTGAAAGTGTGCCTTTTATTCTCAACCTTGAGAAAACTCCACTTGAAGCTATTGTATATACAAGATATGAAGTCATTTTGAAATCAAAAGTCTCTAACACATTCTTTAATTGTCAATCCATATTAACACTTATCATTCTAGCCCATTTAATCTTAGAAGAGCTTCTGGTAACATCAATGGTTTTGATATAGGCATACATCCAAGGTGAAAACCATTTAGCATTCTTTTCTCCATTAATTTTGCATAACAATTGAATGATATCATCAACTTCCTAGAAAAAATCTGACCTGACTATATACTTAGAGAACCTTGAAGGTTGCTTTGATTTCTTCAAGTAATATGTATTCATAATTTTAATAGATTCTACCATCTTGATCTCACATTGCTTGTTGGATTTTTCCATTGAAATGTCAATCACTTTGGGTGAATTTTGGATTTTCAAGTATTATTTAAGGTACTGAACATCCAACCTTATAACCACATTTTTGGCAACATCCCTCACAACCCTGGTCAAAGAATCATAATATTTGGCACATGATAACACAAATTTAGGAAGTTGGGTTGAGCTTGGGAAATTTTTAGCTTGAAGGATTCCACTATTAGTCATGGAGTGTAGGAGTGGATTCTTGGCTATGGCCTTTGATATTTCTAAAATCTTAGTCATAGACACTTGTCCCATGTTTGTATCACTTATTTCATTAGATTTGAGGATATACATGATTCAATGGGGTAACCCTTATATTCATACTTCATATTGGGTTCTTGGGATTTAACTCTCTTGACTTTTACCTTCCTTTTCTTGCCTATTTTTGGAATCTCCTCTAAGACTAACTCTAGGAATTCTTTAATCAATGTTGTTTTCTCTTGTACTTTAGCTACCTCTTCTTCTTATCTTCCCAAGCTTTCTGACCCAGATATTGGATTTGCCTTACTCTAGATAACTTGTTATGTATTCTTTGATACTAATTAACTACTTCCATTGGATTTTAAATTTTGAGAAAAGAGTTAACTCATTGCTTTTGAATTACCTATAAACAAGTTTCAAGTTTTGAGTAATTGGAAATCTTGAAAAACTAACTTCTTTGTCAAGTAAAAGAACCTTAGAACTCTAGGTAAGTCACTTAGGATAATATAGATAACTTTGGGTTTTTATTTACTCATGACTTTAGGCTTTTCTAATCAAGTTACTTGAAGTAAAAAACCTAAAGTAAGAAGGGCTCAAAAATCCAAACTATTAAGACATTTGGGAGTTGGGTTTTTGAAGGGTAGTTACTAGGGATTAGGAACCCCAAAGTTGTGAAAGTAAAGAAGCCTGAAGGAGTAATTAGGAAATGAAAATCTAAATTAGTCTTGGATAATGTCTCATAGGTTTTCCTAGGATTAAGACTTTGATTTTCTTATTGGCAGTTACTCAGGATTAAAGACCCAGAGTCTTTAGGGTTGGGAAACCCAAATGGGCAAGGAATTTTCATGGCCAGAGTTTGTAGGTGGGATTCAACTTCTCAAATATTTTTCAAAAATTTAAAACATGATAATTGGTTGCAAATATGAATCCATGATTGAAACCACCCAATTATACTAAGAAAATGAAAGAGAAAACAAAACCATTTAAACCTAGCAGACAAATAATCATGATGTCACAAGGAAAACATAGAGAGAAAACACCAAGAGATAAGCAACCAAAAGACATAATAATCACCCAAAGATGATTTAATTACCTCAAATACAAATGGGTTAAAAGGAATTTTCTCAAAAATGCTCTAGAAGCTCAAATGGCATGGCTAGAGGTTTGTAGACATGATTACTTGTTTAGATGACTTAGCTACTAGGTAAGAATGAGTTGGAATTTTGCCAATATATATAAAAATTCAAATGAATTAATTGAAAGTGTGGGAAAGCCACATCATCCCTTGCCCCTTTTTAATCATGTTTCTTGAACTACTTAGCTTATTTTAGCTTTCTGAAGTAAAGTACTTTTGAAAAATTGATTAGGTTAGGTTAGCGAGTAGTTCAGGTTTGTAAACTAAAATTGCTTTTGATTATAAATTTCAATGAGTAAAGAATTATCTAAAACATGATTAGGTCTTGATCATGGTATTCAGGTTTAAGAGACTACTTAACTTATTTTAATAATGAAGTACAGTAACTTAAGAAACCCGATTTGAACTAGGAAGAATGAATCGGGTTTCTAATACAAATTTACTTATTTTTAAGAAAGTAAAGTAGTTTAGAGAACCTGATTTGTATTAAAAATGAGCTAATTTAGTTGAAATTATTTAACCTATTGAAGGGGATGAACAAAAATATTCTAGTGATGTTCTAAGCAAATACCTTTTAATCTTTTGGAGTGATTAGGAGCAACTAAGGAACATAAGCAATGAAATACAACTACTAATAAAAACTCAAACGATTTATTAAATGGATTGACCAAACAATTTCGACTGACTCACATGAAATAAGGTTACAAAAGATTCAAAAGGGGTATCCCAAAATTTGAAGTGTGAAATTCTAGAGACACTAGCTAGTTTTGACTAGGGACACCTTTATTTCTATCAAAAAGAAAAGAATAGGGGTGAGATCCAAGCATCTTTAGTTTCACGTCTTATTTATTGGGTAAGGAGTCTTTACAGAAACTCAGTCATAAAAAAATTAAACAAACAAACATCATAAAATTAGAAAAAAACTAAAAAGGAAGCTTGAAAATTTTATTTATATACATGTAGGTATCACCCTGTTGCTCCATTCTTGTAGAGCTTCAAATGCTACCCATTGAAAGGTAGTGGTAGTGTGATTCCATCTTGATGAGCTAGGAATAAGTTGTCTTTCCCAATAAATATTTATATATTAAAGGTTACTTTTCATAAGGAGTCAAATTTTCCATGCTTCTCTTTTTGCTCATTCTATTTATCCCACAAGAGAACTAAATCACCAACCTTAAACCATCTATTTCATGCATTATGATCAAAACAATTATTCACTTTCATTTGGTAATTAGCTATCCAGTCAGCAACTTGAACATGAAACTCTTATAACTCATTAAAAACATGATTCTCTTATCCAGTGAATCTTGATAAGTAACATCTTCAATGGATTTTGGCAGTTGTAAACTAGGAAACTCAATGGTTATTAGTATTTCAAAATTTACTCCATATAGCAACTGAAAAGGAAACATACCTATTACTTTCTTTGGGGTGATTCTATTAGCCTAGAGTGCATCAAACAACTTCTTTTGCCAAGTTTGTTGGTTATCATCTACTAGCTTATGGATGATGGTTATCAAATTCTTATTACTTGATTCAGCTTGGCCATTTTCCTGAGGATAATAATTTGAAGCATGAACCAGATCTATTCCATATGAATAACAAAACTCAATTAGCTCAATAGAAGAAAAATTGGCTGCATTATCTATCATAATTCTATGTGGTACCCCAAACTTGATAATAATATTCTCTTTAATGAAATCACATACTACTTCTGATGTGGCATGTTTAATAGGAATAGCTTCCACCAATTTGCTAAAATAGTCAGTAGCAGTCAAGATATAACAATGTCTAGCACTTGAGGAAAGATTCAGCATACTAATGAAATCTATGCCCCATTGATGAAATGGTTCATCAAAAATTATTGGTTTTAAAGGCAAGGTTGGTAATTTGATTCTTCCTATAAATATTTGATAGGTCTGACACTTAGCAACCTAGTTTGAAGTGTATTGAAAAAGAGTAGGCCATAATTATCTTGCTCGTAAAACCTTATGTGATGTGACTCTTGTAATGAAGTGCCTCCACATGCCTTATCATGAAATTGCTCTGGAAACCTTGTTTGTTATTATTTGTATATGTAATGAATGAAAACACCATCAATTCCTAATTTATACAATCCATGATCCCAAAGAACATAATCCTTTGACTTTAGCTTGATGGTATATTTTTCTTTCCATGTCAAATCAGGTGGGTAATCTCCATAGGTTAAGAAGTAAGCAATCTTGTTGTACCATTCATCAACAAATTCAATAAATATTACCATGGACAAATCTTCCTTTGTTTCATCTTGATTTGAAGATGTTTCTATATTTACAACATCAGGATTTCTTTCCATCATCAACTGGTATAGTCTTCTACCTCTTACTAGTTTTGTGGGTTTGATATCAAGATCAAACTCTTACACCTTGGCTATCTAAGTGCCTCTAATTAATCTTAGCTCTTTCTGAGTTAGAATTGACTTAACTATATTATCTAGGACATATACTATAGTATGTGATGACAAGATGTAATACCTAAAAGTCTTACATGCCTTGACCACTGTAAAGGTATGTTTCTCCATTTATGAGTATTTCAATTCTAATATTTTTAATGGTTGACTCATGAAATATATAGGAGATTCAACTCCTTCATCATTTTTTTGCATGAGTATAGCTAACATGGTATGATTTGAAGAATAACAATAAAGAATAATTTTTTTATTGAAATCTAGGGAAACTATCACTAAGACTTTAATTATTATTGCCTTTGTTCTTTCGAATGTCAATTTTCCTTCAAGATTATATTTGAATTCTTGCTTCTTCTTCATCATATCTAAGATGTGGTGAGTTAACTTAGAAAAATCAAGAATAAATCTCCTAAGGAAATTTACCTTACTAAATAATGAATGTACACCTTTCTTGGATGTAGGCATAGGCAAACTTTAAATAGATTTAACCCACTCTGGGTCAATTTTGGTTCCTTCATTTGAGACTATATAAATGAGGAGTTTACCTTCAATTACAACAAATATGGATTTTTTTGGGTTTAAGGAAATCCCATGTCTTCTACACTAAATAAGGACTTCTTCAAGGTCAACCAGATGATCACCTCTTTGCTTTGAAAACACTATTAAGTCATCTAAGTATACTACAATATTTTTGCTCTTTAATTGAGTAAATGCTAGATCCATTGCCCATTGAAAGTTTTCTCAGGTATTAATTATCCCAAAAGGCATATTTTGATAATCAAACATCCCCCATGGTGTTGTAAAAGCAATTTTATATTGATCTTCCTTTGCTACTCTTATTTGATTGTATCTAGAAAATTTATCTATCATGGATAACATATCTGAGCTTGTAACAACTTGAAGGATATGATCCATGATGGGTAGTGAATAATTATCTTTTAGAGAAGCTTGATTTAAACTATGAAAATTAACACATAAGCATATTTCCCCATTTTTATTTCTCATTAGAATAATATTTGCCAACCATTCTGAGTGATGAATTGGATATAAGATCTTTACATCAAAGAGTTTCTAAATCTCAGCATGAATTGTACCTAAAATAGTTGGATTATGGTGATGTAACTTCTTCTTAAAAGTATTTACCCCTGACTGGAGTAGAATATAGTGTTGCACCTCATCTGACTGAAAAGATTTGAGATCTTTGTAGGACCAGGAAAACACATCAGTATACTTTGTGAGAAGTTTAATGAAAGCTTCTTTTTTTCTTGTGAGCATCACTTCCCAATGTTGACCATCTTAGGTTATTCTTTAATGATAAGATTAACTTGATATATTTATAGGGAGGAAACATCACCATACTCTTTCTTCTTCTTCATAAATTGATCATGTTTATCAAATATTTCTTCTAAGGAGACTAACCCTTTAGGAATTTTATTTCCTTTCAACTGAATTATGCTTGAACTATGTGTAAGTTCAGTGTCAGTGATACCTACTGTTGTTTCACATGGATATGAATTACTTCCTTTGAAGTATATTCCTTTAAAATTATCTTGCTACTATAGAAATGTAACTATTTATTTGTCATTGTTAAAAACTTTCCATTATTCAACATTATCTGGAACCTTTGGATAGTAGACTAATTCTAATCTGTAATCACCTTATCTAAAAATTGAGGGTTATTAGTTTGGCCTAAGAAAAGATGTAGTAACAACAAGTGAATCAGATCTTGAATTCTCATCTCTAGAAACTTAATTGATTGAGAAAGCAAAGAAATCAAGTGTGGCATTTAGAGCTCTATCATGGTAGTGTTTTAACTTGTCTTTCTTCACCTAATACTACCCTCTAATCTATCTCACTATGAACTCAGCATCTCTTTACACTCTAAGAATTTTTACTCCTTTCTCCTTTGATTTCTCAAGTCCTAGTAGGAGTGCATCATATTTAGCTATGTTATTGGTATTTTCAAATATAAGCTTGTATGAATAGGAAAAAAAATTCTCTAATAGGGGATATCAGCACTAATCCTACACTCGAACCAAGAAAACTACAAATACCATCAAATTCCATTGCCCATATTATGTCTTCCTCCTCTTCTTCTTTCCACTCTTGAGTTTATTTTCTTAATTTAAGGAATTAAAATCCATGGTCTGATTCTTTAAAAATAATGTGTGACCTTAGATCTTCATTTTTAGAAACTGTGGACTTTGACTTCTTCTCAGGTTCCAATTTATGATTCACCCCTTTGATTAGGATGTGTGCACATGACCAGTCCATATTCACTTCTCCTCCTAGTTATTTACAAAATTTTATGGTTAGCATCATTCCATAATAAATAGGGATGTATACTACTAAGATTGTGATTTTAATCCTTTTATCTGGGAAAGCTGCTAATATGGCTTGAGCATCTTTAATCAGTCCAATTAGGGAAACTTGTCTCTTTATTGAGTAGCATTTTCTTATGGACTTGGTTAAATTAATGCCAAGGGAATCTACTACTTTATCTAGCATAACATTATCAGAGGATCCCAAATCCATAATATAATTACTCAATTTATACACATTGATTAGGAGGGACACATAAAATGGCTCTATCCTTTCAAATGTGGGAGTGGATGTGGATGAGGTAGAAGAAGCATTATTTTGAAGAGGGAACTATTTAGGAGTAGGAAAGATAAATTTCAAAGCATTTGGTGTATTTGTTGATCCCTTGCTTTGGACATATTTAACTAGCATACTTAGCTAATTTGGGTAAGACCTTAAATATTTAGCTTCTGACATCTAAATTTTAGTTTTCTTTATATGATAAATTATGTCAAAAGAAGGAATAGGTGTAGATAAGATGGAATTAAATTTAGCTATATGAACAATTGGCTTATAATTTTGAGAAGTAGAGGGAGCATATTTTTCTTTAGGAGTAAGAGAAGAAGGTAGAGGACTACCTCTTTTAAGAATACTTACGTCAGCACTAGATTGCTCCTTCCCTTTCTCTGGTTCTTTTAACGACTTCTCACTAGCTTGTTGAGTTTTAAATCTTATAAATACTACATAATATTGAATATGATCTTTATGAAGCATTTCTTCATATTCACCTTTAGATTCATATTCTAAGTAATAATTGGAGTCACCAATAGGATCCAAAAAATCATCTTCATCATTAATGTTTTTTTCAATACCATCAACTAATTGATCTTCTTCACTCATCTCAACATGATTTCTAGGAGCATCTTCAATTTGTAATCTTTGTTGAGGACTAGCAATATGATTTCTATTTTGATTATTGAAATTTCATGTGGGAACATTCTTGATAGGAACATCATGAGTACCTTGAGCAATTATTATTTTGACTTGAAGCAAATCATTAGCCAGCTTTTGTAATAAGGGCTCTATATTCTAGGACATGGTTGGAGTAGAGGATTCTCCCTTAGAGACTATTTTCAATCTTACCAACCATTATCAAATCACCTTCAACCTTCATAGAAATATTTTGTGCTACTACTAAAATAGTTAGTCATGCTCTTCATAGTTAGTAACTAACTTTTGAGAGTTGTGAATTAATGAAGAAATGCTTTTGGTTGTCTGTTGTAGGCAACGTAACTTGAGAAATATTATAAATTAATCTATTGATTATATTAATAAAATCATTCATGTGTTCATGTGATTCCTTTTTAAGATAAGTTAATTGTGTGAGTAATATATGAACATCTTCTATAGCTTTGAATATTTTCTCAAACTAATCACACATAGTAGCCTAATTGGTTACATTACTTGGATCCAGATGATATAACTATTCTATAGCTAAGTCATGTAGGGTCTCCATAAAAATTTTGATAGAAACATCTTCATGTTCAACCTTGATTACTCCACATGCTATGAAGAAGGTAGCCAAAAGATCATTTGGATTTTTCTTACCATCACTAGTAAAATTTGGAAAATTCTTCCTTGATCCTTTGGGTAAGTCATGCTGAGGGGGAGTTAAATTCAAAGGGCCAATAGCTAGTCCCCATGGGATAAGATGTGGTAACACCATTCTTCTGGGAGTAAGAAACTATGGATCAATTGGTTGGATTATCCTAGAGGAATTATGTTGAATCTGATGTGTAAGAGATATTACTTGCTTAAAAAACAAAAGGCTAACTCTTTTGGTCCTAGCTTCAATAGGAAAATTGAAGTCAAAATGTTCTTGTAGCTCAAAGAATTCATCTTCTTGCCCTTATGCTCTCCTTGCTATAGTAAAAGGTCAAATTTCTAGTTTAAAAAATAAGAATTCCTTTAAATATTATGCTTAATAGTTATTTTAATGGTTAAGGACTAAGTCAGAAATCTACTTACCATGTAGTGATCTTGGTAGGTGAATTAGAGGAAAACTAAGCATAGAACTAAAATTCCTTTAACATGCAGCTAGTTGACAAAAAATGACATGTTGGCTTAATATAAGAGAAGTTAATCTTAACTAAGTGCTAAAAATAGATTTAGGACATGTCATGCAGTGCTTTCAATTAGCATTTATAAATTTGGGAGTTGGGAAAACTTAGTGTAATGCTAAACTTGTATTAACTAGTTTATAACAATAGAAACTTACTTTGAGAATTACACTTGCTATTCAAATTCCCCAGTGGAGTCATCATAAACTATTGGCTTGATTTTTTGCATGAAACCAAAATTACTTAGGTAGTCATGGGATTAAATCCCCTTCATTTAAATGATGAATCTCCCATATGTTTATGTGTATATATTTCTAACTACTTACACTTACGGTTGTTCACAGAGTTAATAATTTATGTGTTAGTTGGTTCTAATTGAGGTATTACTTTAATCACTTTGATCTTAAACCATAACAAAGGGATTTTATAGCAATTTATTGAGACCAACACCCCCCCATATTTATTTTTTAAAAAGGGGGGCCCTATGATTGTTTCTAGAACCTGTGTAATATGGAATAAGAATAAAACATTATTTGATCTTGAATTTTAAAAGCATGTCAATCTTTAAAATAGAAATGAGCTTTGGTGTATCTGATTATGATCATGTTTTTAATGTTGCTAAATAATAATTTTCAAGGATATTAATTATAGGTTCCATGGAAGAATTTAGGGTTCCCAAACAGTAAACCCGAAGGGTTTGAATTTAAACATTCATGGGAAAATCTAGTGGGAAATGTTATGCATGATCAAATTTTAACTTAAAGTTCATGTGCTTTTGCAGATCTAACATTTTACGCTTGTTTATTGGATTTAATCCAATGGTGTGTCAAGCTTGAAGTATTTTAGAAAGGCATATAATTAATTATTAGGGCCCCAGTAAGGATCCAATGGTGATCATTTGATCGAAGGTTTTAATCCAATGGTGTGAATTAAAGCCAAAGCTTCAGGAACTCTTAAGGGTTTTTCACATGGAATTTAGTTATTTGATCATTAAATTCTATTTTCTTAAATTTGACAAGTTTTCTCCCATCATTTGACATATATGAGGATGTATTTGATGTGACTGAACCCATCAAATTTAACTTAGACAATCCCCAAAACCTCAAGAACTCCTAAGGGATTTGCACGTGGTATTTAATTATTCAATCAATAAACTCCATTGTCTTAAATTTGACATGTTTGATCCCATCATTTGACATCTATGAGGACCTATTTGACATGACTTAACCCATCAAATTTAACATATACAATCCCCAAAGCCTTGGGAACTCTCAAAGGATTTACACATGGCATTTAGTTATTTGATCAATAAATTCCATTATCTTAAATTTGATAGGTTTTCTCCCATTATTTGACATCTATGAGAATGTATTTGACATGACCGAACTTGTAAAATTTAACCTAGACAATCCTTGAAGCCTTAGGAGCTCCTAAGGGCTTTGCACATGGCATTCAATAATTGGACCAATAAATTCTATTGTCTTAAATTTGACAAGTTCACTCCCATCATTTGAAATCTATGAGGGCGTATTTGACATGACCAAACCCATCAAATTTAACCTAGATGATCCCTAAAGCCTTGGGAACTCCATTGTCTTAAATTTGATAGGATCACTCCCATCATTTGACATATGTGAGGACATATTTGATGTGATCGAACCCATCAAATTTAACTTAGACAATTTTTAAATCCTAATCAAAGGAGGCATTTCTAAAAAACCTTTTAAGAAATTCTTAGCTTTTTATGGAGATAAACTTAGTATATAAAGATCTTAGCCTAAGTCATTTTGTGTTTTTTAAACATAAAATTTTAAATGATGTTTTTAAGCCTAAGATTCATATAATCATGGAACTGATTAAAAGGTATGCATATGACAGGATCTAAAGGTGATCGATTATTCACTAGATTTGATTCAATGATGCATTGGGCTTGAAGCCTTTTAAAAAAGCATGTGGTTAATGATCTGGCCCTAGCTAAGATCTAATGGTGATAAATTTCTCACTAGATTTGATCTAATGGTGCGATGAAGTTGAGGAATTTTCAAAGGCATTGCAAGCTTGACACATGGCATAGTCAGTGAGCTTAAAGATCAAGAGACCAATGAAATACAAGGACCTAGATTCAGTTTTCAAAGTAAAATAAAGAGGACTCTTGAAAGCTAATGGCTAGCCTTCAGCTAACATTTATGAAATTTTCCATGAGATACATGGAACCCTACCTCATAGGCTCCACATAAGCATGGAGGATCAAAATGAAATATATCTTATGCTAAAAAATGTAGAAGACATAAGAATGAGGTCCCATCAAATCTAAGGCACGTATGAAATCAAGAGCTGGATATTTTTGCCATTAAAGCTAAAAACCCTAAACCTTCTATAAAGAAGGACTTAAGTTAGCCTAAGTGATCACATAGAAATAAAAATAAGTGCAACTTGAATTCAGATCAAGTTCCTTAGTAAGATCTTAATTTTCATCAACTACAATTTAGTGTTATAAATGGTGGTGAGTAGGCAATAGATGAAAAATGAAGTAGAGATTTAACTAACTTCAAATAGTGAAGGAAGGGTTTTTAGAGACATAGAGTTAGATTTAATAGCCTTGAATATGTATGAAATTAGAAATTGGTCTAAATTATTCTTCTTTATAGAAGAGTTGCAACTAATTTCCTAAGAAGAAAAGAGGAATGCTACATTGCACCAAAGATATAAAGACCTAGTATTAATTCAACTGGTAGGCCTCCACCATGCAGCTTCTAAACTAGAGGTAATGCATTGCATCGACCTTCTTGTTCCTATTTTTGTTGACTATAGAATAGATAGAGATTGGATTATTCATGAAGTGTCAATAAAGTTGCATGTATAGCTCCCATTACCTTTGAGGCTTACTATAAGCTCCATTTGCCTCATTTCAATCTCCCATCCTTGAGAGCATGGACAAATTCCCTATTTTTAGGACCCTCAATGGTGAAATTCTTATTGCCCAATTTAGGGAGGGTGTTAGGTAGCTATGACCTTATTGAATAGAGCCTTTGGTGCATCTTTTACTACTTATTTCAGTAAGGTTTGGGTATCTTATGTCCATTGCATGTTGGATTAAAACTTAACCCCTCCCATTGGAGACTTAATAAGTTTTTTATTTGCCAAACAATTTACAACCATCAAGAGAAAGACTTATAAGTAATTCTTCATGATGTCTTACATCTTAGATTCACTCCTAGCCTCTATTAATTTCCTTGGCATCAAAAATTGGTCCCCTAATGGTATAACTATGATTTCCCATCATTACTCCAAATTACATACATTCAAATATAAGAATCACATGCAATTCATATGTGATTGTATCTTCCTAGTCATTTTTGAGGAAATCACTAGGATCCATATGCCCAAGCTTCATCCTCTAATCAAAAGACAAGTGGAGACTATGGGGGATGTGTGGTTCTATCCATATTTCACTATAATAAGGATAGAAGGAATCATGGTCCAACCATATAGATTACCTATATATGTTCCTAGTAATCTTGTAGAGCAAGAAAATTCTTATCAAATCATCCAAAGAATGGATTGACACTGTAAGAAGAATAAAAAAGCTTAGGTTCATCCCTTTCCATTGGATATTGGTAGAATTATAATCAAGGATTAGAAATAGCTGAAGATAATGGTGGTGTACAAGAATTATTTTGAATTCCAACTAGATTATCTTAATATGTGGGACACAAATGATAAAGTGGCTAACCATATTTGGGATAAAAAGGTCCCAAAGGTTGAGTACAAACATCAACCAGGTGTGGGAGATGATATTTACACAAAGGCAATGAAATTTGAATGAGTCTTATCTAGGGTTAAAAAATATAACATCAAATTAGAACATAGGTGGTCAGGGATAATAAGCCCTTAGGAGAAATATGAAAACTACATCCCTTACATTATCACTTGTTACCAGACCATCTAGGACTACACATCAAGAGCCAGCTACTGAAGGACAATCTTCTAAGCCTCGGCAAAAATATTTGACAAAGTAATCCCAGGTTGGGAAACTAAAGGATGTAAAATGAAAAGGTAAAGATGTGATTCAAGAGTCCAACATAGAGTATAGAACTAGTGAAGGTCCCCAAATTTAGGCATCCCCACCAAGGCCTTCTTCCCCAATAGAGGTTATTAGCATGATTACTTTGGAGACTGAGAAATAGTGGAAAGTGCCCTTATTAATATCATAGCTTATTATGGTTCTAATAAGGAAGAGGATCCATCTAAGGAAGTAGAAAATAATTAGTTCCATTAGACAGAGAGAAGAGATAGGTAGAATTGGCCTTAGTTCCTCTAGCCCCAAGAAAGAGGCTTATGTTAACTTTCACTAACCCTACTAGTGAAATTAACCTCTTCAATGATGAGAATACTATTTATGAACCAATTATTCTTGATTTGTTTATTTATGGGAAGTTGTAAAATATCCCATCTCTTTCTCCTTCAATGTATTTGACTCAAATTGACATGGATGTTCAAGATAATGTCAAGCCTTGGATTCAAGATATTTTGAAAAAACAAGTAGAGAGAAGCATCCAAATCTTTTACAATAAGAAAAGCCAAGGGATTAACACCCCAAGAGCCTCTAAGAGTTCAAATGTAGAGATTCCTAAATATCCATAGGTAAAGGAGTCTGACCCTCAGGTCCTTTTCAATATAGATACATCAACTCTTGAGAGAGTAGTGACCAAGAAGGTTATTATTGGTATTGAGGAGTTAACCTTTTAGAATGTGGAACCATTTGTGGGTTTAACTCCTATTCTAAGGTAGGTAGTAGGGGAGAATCCTATATTTTAAGAAGATGTGGCTAGTATGGTACTAGCCCAATCAACAATAACCTTGGCTGGAGTTCAAGGAATGAAATAGAGGATTCTCAACTTGGAGAAAGAAAAACAAGATTGGAAGCTCAAGTCCTCAATTCAATTCCTAAAGATGTATTACAAGCATTGAATAAATATTTGATGGATGCATTTGAGAATTTAAAAAGCATAAAGCTTAGATTGAGTGCTTTAAACCATCAAATTGAGATGGCACAAGCCTTAATCACTCAATGGTATAATTCTCAAGCTCGGACGGAGGAGGTCATCAAGGTACCTAAGATAAAGTAGGCATTAGACTTCAAGATTATCAAACTTAGACATTTAGACATCTTCATGGTAGTTTTGGTGGATAAACAAGAAGATTTAATCACTTGGAGCAATGATGTCAATGACTTAATCAAGAGAGACACAGGCTTGGTAACCCAGATTGAGAAAATTTTGGGGAATCTATTAGATAACCCTTCTCAAAACACTACTAAGGCTTGATTAGTGATGAATAATTCAAGAAAAAGGTTTGCATTCACATCTAGGGCATCAAAGACAACAAAGGTCATTTAGCCAAGGACAACTAGAAGATCCTTGATATCATCATTTCTATAGGGAATAAATTATAAAAGAATAATGTATTGAGGAACTTTTATCTCGAGCTGATAATGAATTTGACAAGTTGGTAGATCAAGAAGAGGATTGTCTAATGAAGCCTATAGTGGATTTTGAATTAATCAAGGAGAAATATACCATGGTGAAAGACTTCCTCAAATAGGAATAATTTAAGGACCCACCAATGAAATTCCTAAAAGAATATTCTTTTTGTAAAGTATATGATAGTCTGTTAGCATATACTCTTTCTTGTCAAGTTGGCATATGACCTTCCACATTGTATCTTTATATCAAGGATAGCTGTCCTTATCTGCATGTGGATATTTTGGAAGTTAACTATTTAACCACCTATGTACCCTATAAATAGGTAGATGGTTACCATTTTTAAGAGGGAATTTTTGAGCAATTGTATACTAGGAACATTTAATACACCTAAGGAATTCTAAAAAGATTGTCTAGATAGTGTTTCTACTCATTTTTTTTGCCTTTTACATTCAGAAGAAATAAGAAACTAAAGATAAAGGGTCAGGGGTTAGATGATACCCAGATTAAGTTGCGCACTGTATCCAGACGTTGTAGGAGCTCCTCTTTGGCTGTGGAAGAAGACACCTGTAGAAAGAGTAAGACTCAAAAAAAAAGAATGTTAGACAGATATATGGTGGACTACCGAGTGATATGCTCGGTCCCAGAAGTGCAAAGACTTCCTTAAGGGATGACAGTCCACTTTATTATAAAAGAGTGTCAGATAAAGAGAAATGGTGAAAGACTAAGAAAGAGAAATAAAGATAACGCGTACTTGTATTCTGCTGTTGGTCTTCCACAGTCGTCGATGTCGATAGTCCTGCTGGCGTCGATTGGTCAAGGTTGCCGATGTCAGTTGTATTGCCAATGTCGGTCAGGGTTGTGGTTGATGTCGGTCAGGGTTTTGGTTGATGTTGATCGGGGAAATGGGCCTTAGACAGGTTTTTAGATGGGTTTCAGAATGTGTCTGTGGTCAATAGAGGGGTCTGGAAGGAGTCTGGGTCTGTGCAGGGTTGCAAGATAGTAAATAGGGTCTGAGAAGGGGCAAAGGCAAAGGGTTGGTATGTAAATGGATAAGAATAGGAGGAAAGATTTTCAGCCTTTCCAAGAAAAAAAGCTGGGTCAGGATGATTGTATTCAGAAATAGTAAATAGAAACTAATTACTAATGGATTCTAAATACTAAAATGAAATAGAAGAATACTTAGCTCTACTTGTGGCTGAACCAGTGGTGTTAGAATGCTTGTTCCTATTTCAACTGATGTCAAATCCCTCATGCAATGTTTACATCCAGTCTGGAGTCACTTGTGCCAAATTACTGTAGCCAGGGGAGCGTTAGTCGAAGTCTCAGAGTTTGGGCTGAAGAAATTAGGATTTGGGAGAGAGGGAGAGTCAATTAGAGAGTCCAAGAGTGAAGCATCTAAGGGCCCGTAACTCAACATGAGAAGTTGGTTTATGTAACCGACATCGGTGGTTCTACTGGCATCGACCAATAGTTGACCGATGTCGATGAGTGCAGAATGAGTAAAAGGGGCTATTTTTAGCCCTTTGCCCATTCTTCATCCACCAAGTGCACTTGTCATTGGTGAATGGTCAAATGGCGGGGTTATAGGCACGAGATTTAGTGAGAGAGTTGGAATAGGTCTTAGGTAATTATGATTTAGAGGACTTAGTCATAAGGTGATAAATGGTCCAAGGGCGAGGTGTCCAAGGTGAGGTGTCCACAGTGAGGTGTCTGAAGAGGATGATTAATTTAAAATAAGTATTTTAAATTAATAAAGTGTAGGTTAGGCATGTTAAAGTTAGAAAGGGACCAAGGGGGGGTTGACACTATTTTGGTGTCTACATTTGCCCCTTTTTGTCTTGTTGGTTGTTCTTGATGAACTACAAGACAAAAATAGGAGTAAGTTGCTTTAGGTATGGGATGAGGTCATTTTTGTCCTGTTGGTTGTTATGATGAACTGTAAGACAAAAATAGGAGTAAGTTTCCCCAGGTATGTGATGAAGTGTAGGTTGCTCTAGGTAAGGGATGAGGTATTCCCCCTCAAAGTGGGAGTCAAGGGAAGGTAACCTGATATTGAGTGCCGATTTGATAGGTAGTGGATGAATATGGTGAAGTTGGAGTGTGAACATTGTGATAGTTAAGATTGTGCGTATACCACTTCACGTGATAGGTAGGTCAAATTGTCACAAGTAAGGTTAAGGAGTGCTAAAATTAAAGTAATTGGGCCCCAACTTTTAGTCGTAGCTGATTGGGTTAAATGATCAAAGCTGTAGCTCCAATGGTCATCATGTTCCAAGTATCTTGGGCGTAGGAAGTGCTCTTGGAAAACATGAAAATGTCACAAGTAATGGGGATCAACTTGGGTTCAATCCAATACTTGTGAGGGTTATAATGTGATGTGCGGACAATTTTTCTAACTATTCATGAGGTAGCATATATGCAATCAAAACAACCAATGCAAAGTTGTCTCAAAAGTGGTCTTGGTCTGAGGAGATCATTGCGATCTCCAAGGTCTTGTTGGTCGAGTCAATTTGAGATATAAGTGAACTCAAATGGTTGTTTGATGTGGTCAGGGAAATGGCTATGATCTCCAATGTGCCCCATGAGAAGTCAAAGGTGACTTCTATAGTGTCAGGGCTAGTGGTTTAGTCATGAGTTTGGGCTGGTTAAGTCATGATTAAAGGTTAAATGGTTTTTCCATCAGGTCTATGAACAAACAAATGGCCATTGTCATTAGGGAGATGAACAAGTGAATGGTCGAGCTAACCTCAAAAGATTGAGTGCTGCCTACATAGCCCCTGTGTTAAGGGCCTCAAGCCAATGTAGTTCTTACAAAAGGGGAGAAGAGTGTAGGTTATGGATTGGTTTTGACTAGGTTAAGTCATGGTTTAAAGGTTATATGGTTTGTCCATCAGGTAGATGAACAAATGGGTGGCCGAGCTAACCCCAGAAGACTCATGTCAACTGAGTGCTGCCTACATAGCCCCTGTGTTAAGGGCCTCAAGCCAATGTAGTTCTTGCCAAAAAGCGAGGAAGAGTCAAAGAGGTTGATAGTTGGTTTGGTCAGGTTAGAGTCTGTTAGCATTTCCCATATGTGTGATGGTACATGCTTGTAAAGATAAGTATATGAAATGTTATAGCATTTTCCATATTGTGTGATGGTGTATTCTGTAACATTGGTTATGTAATTTTTCATCCTTAGCAATTTTCCATATTTGTGATGGTGGATGCTAAAAATGAATTGAGTATATTTATGCTTCAGTAAGTGTCCATATTGGTGATGGTGTATGCTTGACATAAATTGTGTTGGGTTCTTAGTTTCTATGTGTATTGTTGTCCATAGAAACTAGTGTGAATGGGCTATGTCATGTTAGTGGTCTGAAAATGTTTGGTTTGGTTTGGTTGGTTTTAGTTGTATGTGACGAAGATGTATAAGAAGTGAAAGCGCATTGCTCTTTCATTGACAAGGACCATAATGATAGCATAGATAGGGTTTATGTAAACGAAATCCACATTCATGCATTACGTCATTGACCATTGGTTTATGTTAGAGAAGTAGTCGAATCACTTGATGTTAAGTGAGATCAAAATCCCTTGAGTATGTTGGGGTGATAGGTTTGATTATGTGATAGGTGAGGGTAGCGTAACCCTTTTGAGTAGGGATAACTTTGCCCCTTTTATAGGTGACCCTGAGAACAACTATAGACAAGTCCATGATTTAATAGTTTGTCAGTCATTTGTTTTTTTTGGTAGACTGATCAATGTGAGAAGTCCACTTTGGGATGTTGTTTTGTGTTGTGGTCATGTTGTGCTATGTATGTAGCAAAGTTTAGGCATAGCCATCCTTTGAGGGAGTGGTCTATACTCTACTTTATATGTTTGGATGTATCTGAATAGCTATCCTTCAAGGGAGTAGTCTATTTATTATAGCAATGATGCAGTTGTCCTTCGAGGGAGCAGTCTACATTTATAATTTATGACCTTTGGTTAGGCATCCCAATTTTTATATTTTTTTAGTTTTTGACTAAACATTTGGTCATGGACTAGACTATAGAGTTTTAAGGGTTCCCTTTTATTAAGACAAAGCATTCATTCTTGACAAAAGGGTTAACTAATGTTTGTAGGAAAAAGGGTTAAAAGAAATAGGCATGACGATGATGGGGGGTTGCTCAAGGGATGAACTCAAGTTAAACATCAAGTGAATGATTACTTGATTAACAATAGAATGGTTGAAGATGTAAGGCATTAAGGGGCTCAAGTTTTTGGCAGCCTTCAAAAGAAGACAGACGATAAGTACCTGATCCATGCTTGTTTTATGGTGTAAGGTCTAAGTCAATTAGGAGCAAACTTGCCCCGTTTGCTTCTTTCCATATTGGTCACATGTTGATGGTCTTTAAGGACGAGATCTCTAATTTTGAAATTTCGCTCTTTCAAATTTTGATTGTGGGTGTGTGTTGGTCGATGTTGGACGTGAAGTTGGTTGGTATGTTGTTGGCATTTGATACAATGCCAAACATAGTCATTGCAGTCTTGGTTAAGAGTGGGCCAATAATAGCCTAGGCAGAGGATGTGCTTGGCAAGCGAGTTACCACTAAAATATCCCCCACAAATCCCATCGTGGACTTGCTTGATGACATGGGGTGTCTTAGTGGTAGTTAGGCATTAAAGAAGGAGGCCGTCCAAGCCTCATTTGTAAAGATGTCCCCCTAGCATGGTGCATTGGGTAGTGCTTTTGATAAAAGCCTGTTGTGCATTGCTAAAGAGGTTAGGAGGTATGATAAAATATGTTAAGTAGTTGACAAGTCATTTATACCAAACGTCATGTGGACTAGAGTGGTTTGGAGGGATTTCCCCTAGTGATGTTGGTCGAGATGAGCCCAAGATTGAACTCTTGGGTTTTGGTGGTTGAGAGGGCTTGATGAATGGACATGTCAAAGGTGTAGAAGTCAAGTTTTTTCCTTTATTTTTCATAGTTTGGGGCTTGGTGGCCACATTAACAATCTTGATTTCAAATAAAGGAGGGGAAGGTGATAAAGGGACCATAGTCTTGTGTTGGGATCCCAATTTAGGTGACGAGGTTTTGGAGGCATGTGATGGTGTCTAATGTTTGTCAAAAGAGTGGTCAGAAGAAGCCTCAATGTGAGGGGTGTCCTTTTTCAAGTGTTGGTGAATGGCAACCTTAAGGGCACAAAAATGCTCATTATCATGCCCCAGTGTGTGATGATACCAACATATTTTAGTGTCATCGAACCAAGATGGTTTTGATCCGAGAGGTTGATATGGGGGAGACTGATGCTAGACGACTGCAACAATTGGCATAACATCGAAACATAAGAACCCGCTAATGGGTCTACGCTCTTTGTTGTAGTAGACGTTGACAACTTCTATTTAGGAGTTGTTGAGGGAGTTTATCATGTCCTCTTTTTGGTTGGTGGTGTGGCCACGTGTGTAGATGACACTTTGTGGTTAAGAGCGGTTGGATTTTTGGAGGAGGTATGTTTTTTCTAGGTAAAGGTAGTAATGGAGGTGATTTGTTTTTGAGAGGTGTTGGAGTTGGGAGCACTCCTATTAAAGTAGATGGGTGTGGGCCCAAAATAGAGGGCAATGGTGAAGGTGGGGGAGAAGTTCTCTGACGTGGTTTAGCAGCCTTCTTTAGTTTAGTGCGAGGACTACTATTGTGAGGGGTGAGGTTTAAATCTACCTTCACCAAATCTTCTTCAGCCGAAGTGGGTGACGTGGCTAGTTCTTCACTCAGTGGAGAAGGGATTGGAGAATTGGGCTCTTTAGTTGGATAGAGCTCAGGGATGATCATGGTTTCGATGTGTGGTCTAGGAGTGGGGGAAGTATGATTCCCCATTGGTAATAAGAAGGATGAGGGTGGGGCCACCAGCGTTGGTGCCATCAAAGCATCCCCCAATATGGGAGAGGTCAAAGTAGACTCTCCTTCATGTGAAAGGGGTGTGGATGGAGGACTATCTTCCATTTGTGGAGGACAAATAGGAGAAGAAGGCTCTTCTACCTGTAGTGGATAAATAGGAGAAGAAGGCTCTTCTACTTGTGGTGGACAAATAGGAGAAGAAGGATCTTCTACCTGTGGTGGACAAATAGGTTGATTAACCTCTTAAGACTGTGGAAGAGGTTGGTTAGAAACCATGTCGACTATGCATATATTACGCTCTTGAAGGTCATTGGCTATGGTTTGAATGTTATGTTGACTTGGGGGATGGTTAGGGAATGGTTGTCTAAAGACATCCATGTTGTGGTTAGCCAGCGCATGTGGGTTATCCAAAACAAGATCCCCTTTGTCCAACATGTCTTGAATGATGTTTTTGAATGTTTTGCAATTGTCTGTGTCATGACCCTTGACATGATGAAAGTTACAGAAGTCATTTTCCCTATACCATGTAGGGATGGCTTTTAAGGGGTCAAATTGAGGCGGTCGGATTTGAGGGAGATTGAGGACCCCCTGCTTGACTAGTTTATCCAACATGGAAGCGTATGATTCTCCTATTGGAGTCAATTGACGATGTACATACCATTGTTGGAATTGTTTTGTGATATATTCTGATGTGGAAGGCTAAGATTGGTTGGTTATAGTCAAAGGTGATGACCTAAGGATGATAGCATTTGCCAATCCATTGGATTTGGAGTGGGAAGAAGAAGGTTTGGAAGAATAAGGGTCATTGGTTTTTGTGTTATTATTTTTACTACACAATGTGACCTTATCCTCTTCAACTGCATGGAGTTTGAGCTTTCTGGCCATGGTGAAAGCTTCGTCAAATGTGTGGAATGTTTGAACCCAAAAAGTAGATGAGATGTGCTTGGCACATGCTCTTGAAAAGAGCTCAATGAGCTCAGTTTGAGGAAGTGAAAAGGAGATTTGGTTAATCAAACCTCTCCAATGGGTGACAAAGTTAGCTATTGACTCATCGTCGAATTGTCGAATAGAATATAGGTCTGTAATAGAGACCTTTTTAGTGATGTTGATTGAAAAGTGGTCAAGGAATAGTTAGGCGAGTTGAGTGAATGAAAAAAGAGAATGACTGGCAATAGAGTTATACCAATCAAGGGCAGCCCCCAAAAGTGACATGGGGAACGTGCGAAGTAGTAATGTATCATCGTGCGCTATGAGGTAACAAGCATGTCTAAACACTCGTAAATGTTGTTGTGGGCCCTCTTTACTCTAAAAATGAGTAAATTTTGGGAGTTCCCATTGGTTAGGATATGGTCTAATAGGCATGAAAGGGTGAATGGGTTCGTTGCATACTTGTTCGTATGAAAGAACATTGCTTAAACCGAAAATGGATGTCTCAAGGTTAGACATCTTATCCATCAACATCTTAATTAGATTAGCTGACGGATTGGTAGGAGGGGCACCCCCTAGGTTGTAAGGTACCTAGAAGGTGTTAGGAGGGGCATATGACGTACTTGGTTGTGTTTGTATAGGCGCAATGTATTGGTAGTTCATCATAGGGACTGATGTTGAGGTCAAGGGGGCTTGTGCCATGAAGTTGGAGGGCATAAGTTGACTAGATACCACCAAAGGTGGTTGAATGGCGGCATTGGTAAAAGGATAGGTAGTCACTCCCGCATTTATAGGTGTAAGAGTGTGTGGAGTCAAGACAATCAAGTTCTGATAAGGTGTAGAACTTGGTTGAATTGATTGTGGTTGAGGGGGTACAAAAACCCTGATAGAGGTAGGTCTAAAAATAGAAAAGGAGGCCAAATCTTGAGGATTGGCCATGGTCAGGCTATTGGTTGAGGCAATAGTTTGAGTTATAAAAGGCTAGGTAGCAGATGCTATTGATGTCATTGCCACTTTAGTGACAGAAGTTGGCATCCCATTATCAGGATTACCTGAAGGGTCTCACGTTTGGCTTCTCGCGAGATAGTGTTGGAGAGCCTTGACATTACGGTCAAGGAATCTCTCAAAGTCTTGATCTCCTTCGAGAACAATAGGAGATTGACTGGTGGGGGTAGGATGGATAGGAGTACGTTCAATATCTAAAGTATACTCCATTTGGTGACTTGATATGAAAGGTGAGGATGGAAGTGGTTGTTGCCTCACATGGTCAACAAGAGTTTTGGCCTGATTGTGTGTCAAAACCATCCAAGGCAAAATAGATTCAGGTTCTAAAAATTGTATGTTTTAGCCTCAAAAAACTAGAATTTGTTTGACAGCAAAAAAGTCAAGTTTTAAGCTTGTTGTTTTGAAGAGAAAATTTGTTGACAGTGACTGACGTCGATAGAAAAATTGATGTCAGTGAGGATAATATGCTGACGTAGATAGAAAATCTGATGTCGGTGAGGAGAAGTTACCGACATCGGTGGAAAAACCGATGTCGGTGTCTGTGTGTTTCCAAAAACTCAGAAAATTGAAAGTTTTTGGAAGAAAATAGAAATTCTGAGTTGTTTTTAAACTTTAGAATGATGCATCCTCACCAGCTCAAACAATCAGATGAAAACTATAGAATTGATGAAGGCAAGCAACCTCTAAATGTTAAATTCCTAAGAATAAATTTTAGAGTCGTGGTGGCTTATGCCTTAGAAGAATATGTTTGGGAATTGGGCTTGTAGAATGGGTCCTAAAGAGGAAGTCTAAGGCTGGTTTCAGGTTAGTTTTGGTGCTCAAAGATCTGTGTTAGGTTTCATACGTGGCTTGGTGCTAGGAGCTTGATTCTTTCACT
Source organism: Torreya grandis (assembly GCA_037957365.1). NCBI lineage: Eukaryota > Viridiplantae > Streptophyta > Pinopsida > Cupressales > Taxaceae > Torreya > Torreya grandis. Next base: position 2,358,361 of record JARHVA010002696.1, on the reverse strand, counting down.
TCACGAGCCTAGAGCCAAGCTGGGTTGCTTAGCCAATATATACTTCCCCTAGAGTTTATACTCTACCAGAGAACAGAGTGGGTTCTCCCCTTGGTAGTGAAGTCCAAGTAGGATTACCAGGAAGGGTAAGGTATCTGCTAGGTGATGAAATCCTAGTCGGGCCTTATCTCAAGTATGTTTAGATGTTTAGTTTGATGTGATTGTGGTCTAGATGTGTAACATATTTGCACTACGATTTATTCATAATGCATTTTTAATTACTAGATGAGCTAAAAATGCATTCAAAAAGGAATGAAATGCAATATATTTTAACCCAAATTGAAATATTTTGTTCAGATGTAAACAAGTGAGGAAAAGGTTGAGAGTATGAATTTCACTACTCTAATATGCAAGAAAGAGGTGACAAGAAGAAAAATAAATATGTTCTTTTTAACTTGTGCTTATGATTTCTTTTCGAAAGAAAAAGAAAGAAGAGGAAGGATGCAAGAAGAAAGCTTTTTCCTAATACAACTATATGAAAGTTTGTTTTTTTAGAAGAAATGAACCCAAGGAAAACTCCAGGGTCCCACCGGGCGTGTCAGAATGTTTCTACTAATTTTTTTTGCTTTTTACATTCAGAAGAAACTAAAGATAAAGGGTCAGGGGTTAGATGATACCCAGATTAAGTTGCGCACCGTATCCAGACATTGTAGGAGCTCCTCTTTGGCTGTAGAGGAAGACACCTATAGAAAGAGTAAGACTCAAACAAAGAGAATGTTAGACATATATATGGTGGACTGTCGAGCAATATGCTCGGTCCCAGAAGTGCAAAGACTTCCTTGAGGGATGACAGTCCACTTTTTTATAAAATAGTGTCAGATAAAGAGAAATGGTGAAAGACTAAGAAAGAGAAATAAAGATAACACGTACCTATATTCTGTTGTTGGTCTTCCACAGTCACTGATGTTGGTAGTCCTACTGGCTTTAGTTGGTCAAGGTTGCCTATGTCGGTCGTATTGTTGATGTCGGTCAGGGTTGTGGTCGATGTCGGTCAGGGTAGTGGTCGATGTCGGTCAGGGCAATGGGCCTTAGACGGGTTTTTGGATGGGTTTTAGAATGTGTCTGTGGTCAATAGAGGGGTCTGGAAGGAGTCTGGGTCTGTGCAGGGTTGCAAGATAGTAAATAGGGTCTGAGAAGGGGTAAAGGCAAAGGGTTGGTATGTAAATGGATAAAAATAAGAGGAAGGATTTTTAGTCTTTCTAGGAAAAAAGCCGGGTCAGGTTGATTGTATTCAAAAATAGTAAATAGAAACTAATTACTAATGGATTCTAAATACTAAAATGAAATAGAAGAATACGTAGCTCTGATTGTGGCTGAACTAGTGGTGTTATAACACTTGTTCCTATTGTGGCTGATGTCGAAGCCCTCGTGCAATGTTTACATCCAGTTTGGAGTCACTTGTGCTGAGTTACTGTAGCCAGGTCAGTGTTAGTCGAAGTCTCAGAGTCTAAGTTGAAGAAATTAGGATTCAAGAGAGAGAGTCGATTAGAGAGTCTAAGAGTGAAGCATCTAAGGGCCTGTAACTCGACATGAGAAGTTGGTTTATGTAACCGACGTCAGTGGTTCCACCGGTGTCGGCCAACAATTGACCGATGTCGGTGAGTGTAGAATGGGTAAAAGGGGCTATTTTTTGCCCTTTGCCTATTCTTCATCCACCAAGTGCACTTGTCATTAGTGAATGGTCAAATGGCGGGGTTATAGGCACGAGAGTTAGTGAGAGAGTTGGAATAGGTCTTAGGTAATTATGATTTGGAGGACTTAGTCATAGGGTGATAAATGGTCCAAGGGCGAGGTGTCTAAGGTGAGGTGTCCATGGTGAGGTGTCCACGGTGAGGTGTCTGAAGAGGATGATTAATTTAAAATAAGTATTTTAAATTAATAAAGTGTAGGTTAGGCATGTTAAAGTTAGAAAGGGACCAAGGGGGGGTTGACACTATTTTGGTGTCTACAGATAGTTTTGTTGAATGTCCATGCTAACTCTCAATTATAGATAGTCATCTTGAATTTGAATGATTATTCTTATTTTAAGTTACATTCTTTGTCATAGGGTTGTTAATTTATGCTAAATGATAAATTGAATGTAATATCTCAAGTATAATTCATTTTATTTGCTCTATATTTGGATGTACTTAGGTTATTTAGATCATAATAGCAAATCTTTAAAGTAAATTTGGTTCTTACTTATGACTCATTTTTTTCCTTTGAATTTTTCTTGATTTGTGATATAATTTGATCTTATCCTGTTTTATAACATAAGTAGGTTCACATGTGCTCAAATTAATTGAAATTTTGTCATAATATTTGAGATGAAAACCTGCAATCACATTTATTTCTTACTCTACCTTGCTCTTTTCTTATTTTTATCAAGATTCACTCTAGCTTAAAGAGCTTTATTAATACTCATTTAATTTAGCTTCTAAGTCATCAAAAACTATTGAATATATAAATATTTAAACCCCGGTGGCTCCTAACCACTAAATCAAACAAATATTGTGGATAGTTCTCATACTATACTTCTATTTCCACCACAGACATCATTAAATTATCACAAACTATAACTCATGCCTTGGATTTTCAAATCCTAAAATGAGGAGTGCTCATCAACACTAAATAGCACCTCTGATGCATTTCATTCCTTGAAATCTATCCAAGGTCATTATTCACTAGGCTAGTACCATACTAGCCACATCTTTTTGAAATATAGGAAGCTCCCATACTACCTACCCTAGAATAAGAATTAAACCCACAAATGGTTCTACCATCTGAAAGGTGAACTCCTCAATACCAATAGTTACCTTCTTGGTCACTACTCTCTCAAGAGTTGATGTATCTATATTGAAAAGGACTTGAGGGTCAGACTCATTTACCTGTGGCTATTTATGAATCTCTACATTTGAACTCATAGAGGCTCTTAGGGTATCAATCCCTTGGCCCTCCTTCTATCACCAGTGGAGATTCTCCTTTTGATGCTTCAAAATGTACCTTAGGTTCTCTTCATTGTTGATGAACATTACTCATTTTATGATTTGAAAATCCAAGGCATGAGTTGTAGTTTGTGACAATTCAATGATGTATGTGGTGGAAATAGAAGCAGAGTATGAGAACTATCCACAATATTTGTTTGATTTAGTGGTTGGGAGCCACCAAGGTTTAAATATTTAGATAATTAATAGTTTTTGATAACTTAGAAGCTAAACTAAATGAGTATTAACAATGATATTTAAGCTAGAGTTCAAGGAATGAAATAGAGGATTCTCAACTTGGAGAAAGAAAAATAGGATTTGGAAGCTTAGGTCCTTTCAATTCTTGAACATGTATTTCAAGCATTGAATAAATATTTGATGGATGCATTTGAGAATTTGAAAAGCATAAAGCTTATATTGAGTGCTTTAAACCATCAAATTGATATGGCATAAGCCTTAATCACTTAATGGTAGAATTCTCAAGCTCAGATGGAGGAGCTCATCAAGGTACATAAGATAAAGTAGGCATTGGACTTCAAGATTATCAAACTTAGACATTTGGACATCTTCATGGAAATTTTGGTGGATAAAAAAGAATATTTGATCACCTAGAGTAATGATGTCAATGAATTCATCAAGAGAGACACAGGCTTGGTAACCTAGATTGAGAAACTTCTAGGGAATCTATTAGATAACCCATCTCAAACCACTATTATAGGCCTGATTAGTGATGAAGAATTCAAGAAAAAGGTTGGTGTTCACATCTAGGGAATCAGAAAAATCAAAGTTTATTCAACCAAGGGCAACTAGAAGATCCTTGATATCATCATTTTTATCAGGAATAAAAATTTTGAAGCATAATGTATCAAGGAACTTATATCTCGGGCTGATAATAAATTTGACAAGTTGGTAGATTAAGAAGAGGATTCTCTAATGAAGCCTATAGTGGATTTTGAATTAATCAAGGAGAAATATACCAAGGTGAAAGACTTCCTTAAATAGGGCTAATTGAAGGACCCACCAAGGAAATTCCTAAAATAATATTCTTTTTGTAAAGTATATGCTAGTCTATTAGCATATAATCTTTCTTGTCAAGTTGGCATGTGACCTTCCACATTGTATCTTTATATCAAGGATATATGTCTTTATATACATGTGGATATTTTGAAATTTAACTATTTAATCACCTATGTATCCTATAAATAGGTAGATGGTTACAATTTTTAAGAGGGAGTTTCTAAGCAATTGTATACTAAGAACATTTAATACAACTAAGGAATTCTGAAAAGATTGTCTGGATAGTTTTGTTGAATGTCCATGTTACCTCTCAATTGCAGATAGTCATGTTGAATTTGAATGATTCTTCTTGTTTTAAGTTACATTATTTGTCATAGGGTTGTTAATTTGTGCTAAATGCTAAATTGGTTGTAAAGATCTCAAATATACTTCATTTTATTTGCTCTGTATTTGGATGTACTTAGGTTATTCAGATCATAATAGAAAATCTTTAAAATAAATTTGGTTCTTACTTATGATTCATTTTTTCCTTTAAATTTTCCCTAATTTGTGATATAATTTGAGCTTATGTTATTTATATAACATAAGTTGGTTCAAATGTGCTCAAATTAATTGGAATTTTGTCATAATATTTGAGATGAAAACCTGTAATCATGTTTCTTTCTTACTCTACCCTTCTCTTTTCTTATTTTTATCAAGACTCACTCTAGCTTAAAGATCATTGTTAATACTCATTTAGTTTAGCTTGTAAATCATTGAAAACTATTGAATATATAAATATTTAAACCTTGGTGGCTCTCAACCACTAAATCAAACAGATATTGTGGACAGTTCTCATACTCTGCTTCTATTTCCACCATAGACATCATTAAATTGTCACAAATTACAACTCATGCCTTGGATTTTCAAATCCTAAAATGAGTAGTGTTCATCAACACTGAAGAGCACCTGTGGTACATTTCATAGCATCAATAGGAGAATCTCCACTTGCACTAGAAGGAGGGCCTCATTAAAGATAATATCTTTCGGGTGTATTTGGTCAAAATTACTCTATGTTTTACATGATTATGTTCCTTTTAGCATAAATTGTGTAAATATTGGTGAACTTTGTAGAAATATGGATTTTTAGAAATATTATTGTTAGGACTTCTACAATAAGAGGTTTATTTGAGTCATAAGTTGTAAAGATTGGTAATCTTTACATAATTCAGTGCATCTTTGAACTTGTTTAGTTAAAGATTGATGCCCTTTGTCCTCTTATGAATTTTTTTTTGAAAATTAAGCTTAGTGTGCATATTATTTGTCATTATTTATAAATTAATTTGTTACACCATGTTTTAAAATAGGTTCCTTAATCTTCAAGCTATAATTACCAAGGATTAGGACCAGATCACATTCAGAGACTAGAGTACCCTTACTCAAACTAGAAATTCACAGAAGGACTAGGAAAGATAGAGGTAATCATAGGTATCATTAAAATCTACCATCATCACCTTTTCAAGGTATTCATGTGCTTAATCTTGATCCAAACATGGCATGGCTTATAAGTTCCCCTATTAATATACCAAGTGCAATTCATGATTTACCACATAATCTTGAAAAATATTTTCCAATATTTAGTCCAACTAGTATTATGACTGTCAAAGAACATGTTAAATATTTCAAAGCTACATTAAGATTATTAAATATTATTCATGAAGATGTATCATGTAGGTTATTCCCATTTACATTCAAAGATGCTTCATATGAATGGTTCTTTAATCTGCCTGACAATTGTATTATCTCATGGAATAACTTTGACATTATTTTTATTGATCAATTTGGAAATATCATAATCCCTTGTGAAATCTATCATTAATTTACAACTATTAAGAGAGATACAAGTGAACCTATTAGGTCCTTTAATGCTAGGTTCCAAAATATGTTTAGTTATACCATGGATTTATATAAACCTAATAGAGCTTTAGCTTTGGAGGTTTATAAAGATGTTATTGACCCCATGACTTATGTGTTTCTGGAGAGAGCCCTTCCAATTATCATCACATTGGCTCAATCCTATTCTAAAGAAGTGGTAATTAACAACCAAATACAAACCCAAGGATAGATAACTTATTCTATCCCAAATTTTAATCCTTAAATTCTTGCATTAAACCTTTTCCCAAATAATAACCAAAATACTCCATCATTAAACCAATTACTTGCTTTTAATGTGTTGCCTAATAGTCATGCTACCCCTAATAAAAATTTAGGTTTATTAAGCCATCAAGTTACCAATGGATTTCATGACAATGACCAGAAGGCTTTAGTGCATATCAGTGGCATTAACAGTAACCAAGGTCAAAATGCCGAGGTTTCAAAAAATGAGAATGTGTCTATATTGAAAATGGTACAAAAGCTTAGCACTGATTTTTTGCAATTGAAAAAACAAGTTGGTAATGCTAATGACAATTATAGAAGGAACTTCACTTTCTAAAAGTTCAACAAGCCTAGGAATAGGTTTTAAAATGATAGTTTCTATAATAAAAAAACTAATGAGCCTTCTTCTAGAAAAAATAATATGGATATAAACCTTACTGATATTGCTTTACCAGATTATTATAGGGTGCATGCTACTTCCAAGCATGGTGAGATTGATTGCATTGAGTTTTTTAAAGTCTTTGAAGCTTTTAAATAAGAACTTGACACATTTGAAGTGGTTTCAAAAAAAGATGTTTCTACAAATTCTTCTAAATCTAAACCATTTGACAAAGTGCATATGATGGAAATTTTTCAATTCCCATTTCAAGAGGATAATGAGCCTGAGAATATTCCTAATGAAATTCAAGCATTCCAACAATTTTTTAAGACATATCCTCTGAGAAATAAGGAACAAAAATAACCATTGAATACCTCTACCCCTCCTAACAATTATGGAACCCCTCCAAACACTGTATCAAAGAATAATCCCGAACCCCCTAGAGGAAGTTTTTCTAAGCTAATTGTTGATCCTCCAAGAAAAAATAGATACAATATTATGGAGGATATGAAAAGAATTAAATCCAATATCACTCTTCATGAGCTAAATTAGATCACATAACAAAGAGACTTAGTCTTGGAATCTTTGTCCAAGAAAATTAGGAATCCCCTAAGAATGATAGTGCAAATGTAATTACTCAAGTAATCAAAGTAGTCTCCACATTTTTTACTTACAATCAAGACATTTGGGAAGAATGTTCATAATTATCTTTTAGATTCTAAAGCCTCAACTAACATTATACCTACTAAGATATGTGAACAACTCATGTTAAATCCAATCAAATCTAATAGGGTAGTCACTCAATTAGATAAATCTAGAGTTAAGGTTATAGGATAATTATTGAATGTGCATATACAATTGGCTAGTGAACCCAAGGTTCAACAATTCATTGATATCTAAGTCATAAAAATGCCTAGTGCTTATGGATTGCTTTTCAGTAGAGAATGGACTAAGGCCTTAAATGGCTATATGTCTACTGATTGCTCACACTTGTGGCTTCCTTGGAAAGGTATACCAAATCAAATAAGAGTGGAAAGGAAACCTCAAATGAAACACATGATAATAGAATATAATGTTGTTAACAAAAGGGTAAATTTTTTAGATTTTAATTTAGGAGTTTTCACTTTAGAAATTATAAAAGAACTAGTTTCCAAAAGTTCTCCTTTAATTTTTGGTTTGTGAAAATTATATATTGATGGTGCTAAGTGAAAATCAAGATTAGGAACTAGTATTGTATTGATGGATCCTTTATAAAATCAATACCATGAAGCTTATAAGTTATAATTTATTTACACCAATAATTTAGCTGAGTATGAGGCTCTCATACTTGGATTACAGTTTACCATTAAGCACAAATTTAAATAACTCCTTATCTATGGAGACTTTGAATTTGTGGTTAACCAAGTGAGGAGTAAATACCAGTGAAAATTCTCTTACTTAAATAGATATAAGTTTAGGGTGTGGAACTTGATCAAATCTTTTGATGCCTTCAACATCTTAGCTATTCCAAGAGAAGAAAACAAAGCTGTTGATGAGCTCACCTCTGCTATAGCTAACCTCATGCCTAATCATGATTCTCAAAGCATTAGTATTGATCTATTACCTTGTTCTTTAGTTATTGATAATGTAAATCATTTCAAAGTTTTCAATGATGATCAACAAATCATATATTTCTTAACTAATTCTGGAGCTTTTAAAGCTCACATTATTGATGAGGTTGATGAAACTTTTTTTGAGGAGAAAATTAATGGTAAAATCATCCAATTAAGTGATAATAAGATACTTAAAGGTATGATTTCATTAGAAATACTATTTGATCTTGATAATATTTCTAAAGCAACTAAACAACCTAAGGTAAATGGTAGAGACTATCATGTGACAAACCTTGGTCCACATGATCAACCCAAAATGGTGAATAGAGGGAAGGCTTGCACTAAAATGGAAAATAGAAAAGTTATAGATTTGCTTATAAAATACAAGGATGTAATTGCTTGGTCTTATGAAGATTTGAAAATATTTGACCCAAAGGTCATTACTCATACTATACCTCTTCAAGAAGGTTGTAAACCTTTTCTATAGAAGTAAAGGCCAGTCAACCCTATTTTAGAACCCATGATTTTTAAAGAAGTCAATAAGTTGTTGGATGAAAGGATAATGTTTCCTATTAGACATTCCACTTGGGTGGAAAACCTAGTCCCAGTTAGAAAAAAGAATGGAGAAATAAGATTGTGCATAGATTTTAGGAATCTAAATTGAGCATATAAAAAGGATAATTATCCTTCTATTTCTCTAGAATAGGTTATCCAAACTATTTTAGGATCTTTCATGATGTCCTTTTTGGATGGAGTTTTTATATATAACCAGGTGCTTGTTGCTCCAGAAGACAGGATGAAAACAACTTTTACTACTAAATGGGGAACATATGCTTACAAAAGAATGCCTTTTGGATTAATTAATGTAGGGGAAATTTTTCAAAGGGAAATGGACCATGATTTTCAAGGTTTAGTGGGCAAGTGTATAATAATACATATGGATGATCTTACAGTATTTTCTAGAAATAGAGAGGAACATTTTGTATATTTGAGACAAGTATTTGATAGATGTAGAAAGTATGGTGTATCTTTTAATCCCAAGAAAAGTATATTATGTGTCACTGAAGGAAAATTGTTGGGAAATATCATTACTAAATATGGGATTTATATAAATCCTAATAGAGTAGAGGCCATTTCTAAAATTGGGTTGCCCAACAGCTGAAAAGAACTTAAGTCATTCTTTGGCAAGATTAATTTTGTGAGAAATTTTATTTCAAGATTTACTGAGATTGTCAAACCTTTAAATGATATGCTTAAGAAAGATTTTATAATTTCTTAGAATGAAGAATCTAATAAGGCCTTCACTAACATTAATAAGGAAATCACTGAAGCTCTAGTCCTCATAAGTCTTGATTTCTCAAAAGATTTCTATCTATATTCATTTGCTTATGAGCATACTACTATCAAAAAGTTGATGAAAATGATCATCCCATAGATTTCATGAGAACCAAATTCAAAATGTAGAAGTGAATTATTATATGATTGATAAACAAGCTTATATATTGGTAAAGGCAATAAAAAAATTTAGACATTACCTCCTTAGAAATAAGGTACATGTCATATTACCTAATCCAATTACAAAACTTATGTTGAGTCAGAATGAACTCAGAGAAAGAAGAGGCAAGTGGATGGAAATTATACAAAAATATGAAATAGAGATGAAAATAACCAAATTATTGAAATGTCAAGGTTTAGTTTAGATGATCGCTAGTATTGACCCAAAATTCCATGTTATACAAGTAGATCAATGAAATTTCCAATCTAATGAGTGGTATGACTCTATTATCCATTTACTTGTCAATGGTGTTTGTCCCCTAGGATTTATAAGAGAAAAAAATAGAGCCTTAAGGCTCAAAGAAACTCATTACCTCATCAGGAATGGAATCTTGTATAGGAATAACTTTGAGGGAATTTATTTGAGATGTGTGTCCAAAGAAGAAGCAACATAGATTATGACTACTTTCCATGAGAAGCTGGGAAGTGGACACCCTTCAGGAAGAATCATAGCTCACAAGATTCTCAAGTATGGATATTATTGGTCCACCCTCTTTAAATATTCTTATAAGCATGTGAGGGAGTGTCATTCATTCCATATTTTTTATCACAAAGGAGCCAAAGGCAGCCATGCCTCTATAACCCATAATGGTGGATAAACCATTTGCATAATGGGGATTAGACTTTGTAGGAGTAATCAACCCTAATTATTATGAAGGTCATAAGTATGTCCTAACTGCTATGGATTATTTCACTAGGTAGACTGAGGCAGTAGCCACTAAGTAATACAAAATAGAAGAGGTGATTAATTTCTTAGAGGAAAATATTTGTACTAGATTTGGAACCCTAGTTTCTTTGGTTTGTGAAAATTGATCTACATTCACTTTTATTGAAATGATGGAATGGGCTTATGACCAAGGCATTGCACTCAAGTTTTATTCTAATCAATACCCTTAAGGAAATGGTGTTTTTGAATCCACAAACAAAAATTTGATGAAAGCTATCAAGAAATATGTTGAAGATAGACCTAAAACATGCCATAAACTTCTTAAGTTTGCATAATGGGCAGATCGAATTAGGATCAAACAAACTCTCAAGGCTTCACCATGTTTTTGGGTATATGGTTAAGATCCTATCTTTCCCATCACCTTAAATTTTCCTATGTTCACATTCATGCAATAATACATAGAGGATAGCCAAGAACTTGCTAATTCTAGGCTATTAAACATCATTCAAATAGAATATACCAGATAAAAGGCATTTACAAACTTTGGTAGACACCAATCAATCATGAAAAGATGGTTTGATAAGAGATCTAAAGTGAAAGTATTTAGGCAAGGAGACTTAGTCATTTGGGACAAAGCATCAAAACCTAAAGGTAAACATGGTAAGTTCACCCCTTTATGGATTGGTCCATACCAAATTACAGAAATCTTGGGAAACAACACTTTCAAGTTATAAAATCTCTAAGGATCAGATTTTACTTTACCCACCAATGGGCAATACCTCAAGCATTACTTTACTGCTACTCCATCAGGGGTCTTCATGGAGTGAATGTGTAAGATTGTTAAAGTTAGAATAGGTAGGCTAGTTAGTTCCCTTTCTTGTTTTATTTTTTGTTCCTTGTTGGGCTTGTATATATTTGTTTCGTTTGAATTTTTTTTATTGCTTGGTGGTGTTCCTTGGTTGTGGTAAAGTCTCATGTTATTATTTTTTGGTTTGGAATTGCTCAAAAGTGTGAATATAAATCTTACAAAAGTGAAAATGGTTGGAAATAAAGCAGTATGAAGTAACCAATGGTATTGGTATAGGAATTTATTATCCTACAAATATTTAAACCTTACTATGCATCAAAACTTGGTTTTAAGAAGAATCATATGTATACAATGTGAATTTAGTTTATTAACTCATATTCATGCTTACACTTAAAATAAATCCTTGTCATGGACTAAAGTTTCAATTAAAGGAGATTTTTTGAGCAATTATATACCAGGAACATTTAATACAACTAAGAAATTATGAAAATATTGTCTAGATAGTTTTGTTGAATGTCCATGCTACCTCTCAATTTTAGATAGTCATCTTGAATTTGAATGATTCTTCTTGTTTTAAGTTACACTCTTTGTCATAGGGTTGTTAATTTATGCTAAATGCTAAATTAACTGTAAAGTTCTCAAGTATACTTCATTTTATTTGCTCTGTATTTGGATGTACTTAGGTTATTCAGATCATAATAGCAAATATTTAAAGTAAATTTGGTTCTTACTTATGATTCATATTTTTCCTTTGAATTTTGCCTGATTTGTGATATAATTTGAGCTTATGCTATTTTATAACATAAGTTGGTTCAAATGTGCTCAAATTAATTATAATTTTGTCATAATATTTGAGATGAAAACCTACAATCATGTTTCTTTCTTACTCTACCCTTTGCTTTCATTATTTTTATCAAGATTCACTCTAGCTTAAAGATCATTGTTAATACTTATTTAGTTTAACTGTTAAGTCATTGAAAACTATTGAATATCTAAATATTTAAACCCTAGTGGCTCCCAACCACTAAATCAAACAAAAATTATGGATAGTTCTCATACACTACTTCTATTTCCACCATAGACATCATTGAATTGTCACAAACTACAATGCATGCCTTGGATTTTCAAATCCTAAAATAAGTAGTGTTCATCAACACTAAAGAGCACCTGTGGTACATTTTGAAGTGTCAACACAAGTAAGTAGTTATTTTTATAAATGTGAAAATAATTTAATAGAAATTGAGAAATAAGAGAAAGATTTCAACACTTGAGAAATAAAAAATTGCATTTCACAATAGATAGCTATGAAAAGTCTATTATATCTTTGTAATTAGATAATCATATAATTATGAAAATTTCTTCAACAAAATGACTAATAAAATGATGAATTAAATTTATGTAAAATAGGTATCACAAATTTTACCATTTCACCTTCATTGGACATAGAGAAATTCCCATAGACACAAAGTTCTCCAAAAATCAATCACCTTTCTTATTCACTTTTAGTAACAATTCATACAAAATAATTTGATTATCTTGAACACAAAGTTTTAGATTTCTTAAACTTCATGTATAATTGTAACAATTTTTTTTCTTCTAAAATTTGTCATCCTCTTGGTATGCAGGCTAAAATCTATTTTTATATTAACTTAGAGATCTAAAACAAAAAGAACACATATTCTCTAATTCCCCATGTGTTGTGTATAAAATTAAAAGTTTTTGAGAAACATCCTCCTTGAATTTCTCTTCCATGGCATGCAAAAGCTGTTGACACGTAGCATTTCTTTAATCTTCCTATTTGGAATGAACACAAACACTTTGCATTTAGTGAAAAGTTCATTCAAGTAATTCACTTTTACAAAATGACTGTAACTAATAGCATTTTAGCCAAATTACTTAAGTATTTGAATTTTACAATGATTTCACTTCTACAAGTAAATCATATAATGACATTACTTTTATAAATTAATCACTAAAAACAAGATTACCTATAGTGTGTTTATGAAGAGAAAATAGAGGAAAAAGAGGAATTTATTCAAGACTTGGAATAGAATTAATCTACTTCATGAATTTGATTCCTGCACTTCTCTCTACACTTGATATGTTGAGACATTATTTACTATATGATTACATCATCTAGTTTGGCAAGTGCTTGTCTTTGCATCTCAAGCCTTAGCATTTCCATTTCCATATTTTTGCAATGAGATTTTACTTTTTAAATTCTTGATTCAAGTCTCTTCACTTCTTGTTAACATTTGACCAATTCTTTGATAGATTTATATGTAAAAGGACTTGTGGCTTTTTCTAGTAATTACTCAAATTGCTCGTACAACTACTCAAATGTCATCATAACTTTGGCTAACCAGATACTAGTTAAACCATACAATGAATCTTCTAAATTTGTCTTTGCATCACTCGTATCTTTTGACAGTCTCCATTTATTCACTTATTTCTTTCATAATGATTATTCGAAAAGATATGAGATAATTTGCTTGTTTTATCCTTTTCACCAATCCATCTAGGGAAATATTTTCTTAAACCATGACCTTCTCACTCAAATTTCCTATGGTCTATAGGATTTCTTTTTTCAATTGAGAAGTTCCATTTTCATTCTCAATTTATTTCATTACTGACTTAATTTTTGTCACTTTATTTAAAATATCAGTAAGTGTATCTTAAATATTGGGAAAAAGTTTTTGAACCTATTGCCTCATTTTATCAATCCACTTGCCAATAGATTTGGCTTTATCTCCAGTCTCTTCTACCTCAAAAATCACTTGTTGCTCAATTGGTTCCCCTAAAGTAATAACTTGTTGTGAAAATTATTCAGCCACTTTAGCTATTATTTCACATAATTGTGTATCCTATTCTTTTAATTTAGCTTTGGCAGCCTTCTCCTCATCCAACTTCTTGAAAAGGGAGTTAATGAGAGTTTGAGTATCTTACTTTAAACTCTCAGTAGTTATCTCCCCAAGGGGTATTATCGAATAGGTTAGGTCACTCTTAGTGACTTCTTGTTTTCTCATCCTTTGAGGTGGGACTACTATCTCCAAAAACTCATGTCCTAAAGATTTAATCTGTAACCTTGAAGTTACTTTGGTAAGTTTTTTATTTTTACCCCTCTTATCAAGACTCTTCAGTAGTTGCAAGTCTATCTCTTCAATATTTATTACTTCTTTCAACTTAGAAGTGTTCTATGTAGCCAACCAAAATGAGAATTTTTAGAAATAGAAGTGTCTTCATGAGCTATTATTTATTGTTGATTATTTCTAATCACTAACTCTTGAGAAGAAATTTCTTGAGTTTTCACCCCTTTATAGATATCTTTTACAACTTATTTTTCAATTGTTTCAACTACCTTCTCTACCACTTCTTCAGCCATTACTTCCTCTTCTTTGGGTCTTTTACTAACTTCTTGTATTGTTGTCATGATCTCAGGTCCTTCTTTAGTAGTTTTTCTTCTTTATTTCATTGCCTTAGATATTTTTTGGAATTTTTTTTATTGTTATTCTTGAGATGGTGTCTCTCTTTTGGTTTATTTTTTAGATTTTTTTTCAATAATGAGTTGATCTTCTGGAAGAGGTGGTGGTAGTGAAGTAGGTGGGAAAGGTGGAGAAGGAAGAGAGGATTCCTTTGAAATAGATTTCTTAGGAGCTATGGTGATATGAGTCTTGAGAGGAAGCATTAATACTAAAGGATCTAATGTGGATGTAGTATAAATTAGAATGAAATAAATAGTGGGAATGATAGAGATAGGAGTACATGTGGTGTTGACTAATGGCAGAAGGGGAACCTCTACCTAAATAGGTTCCTTATCTTTAACTATTGAAAATATATGATCAATATTCCTTCTATGTTTTATCTTCTTGGTATATACTTGGCCTCAGCTAATCTCTCTTTGAACTATCTATTTTCTCTTTTTCCCCACACATGTAGTATCACTTATCAATTCCTTCATGTAATAAACCTTGTTAAGAATCCAATTGGAATTCATTGCCAAAATATTTAAAGTTATTTTGAGAATTATTTTATCATGATCATCACCAAAAATGATTGTTGGAAGCAGAGCATTATCCCCTCCTACTACATGAAAATAATCATTGAGAATAAAATCTATATCAAATGCTTGAATCTATTCCACAATAAACCTACTATTATCTTTTCTCCTTAATTCAAACTCATCCCTACAATCTGTCCAAAAATATTTAAGTGCTGGAGTATGCATATACACAAGAGAAATAGTACTCTGAGCAACAACTCTTCAATCAAAATTAGCTCTAGCATCAAAGTGTACTTAAGTGTAGTGATGATACATTTTTTTATGTATATTCCTAGCTTTATAAATGATAATACAATGATAGTGACCAATCACAATGGGAAAATTGATAGCAGCATTATGATATTTTAACTGTAGATTATGTAGTTCAATAAGTTATTTGCAAAATTCCATGAGGATCTACTTGTCATTAGGATATCTGTGCAACTTGATAGGTTTACCTAAAAACCTCCTACTCTGAGATAGGTGAAATCAATAAATTGAATGAAAATATAACCATACAATGAAACTACATCCCATGCTTCATCTGATACTCTTCTATGCTTTAGAGATGCATCTAATTTACAAATAAGTTCATAAAAGAAACCATCATTTACTACAATGTAATGTTTTTAGTATTTTTCAATAACCAACTAAGGATAATATTCATATATAGGCATGGTTGAAAGTGTGCCTTTTGTTCTCAACCTTGTGAAAACTTCATTTGAAGCTACTGTATATACAAGATATGAAGTCATCTTGAAATTAAAAGTCTGTAACACTTTCTTTAACATTTGATCCATATTATCAATTATCATTCTATCCCATTCAATCATGGAAAAGATTTTGGTAGCATCAATGGTTCTGATATAGGCATACATCCAAGGTGAAAACCATTTGGAATTTTTTCTCCATTAATTATGCATAATAATTGAATTATATCATCAATTTCCTAGATAAAATATGACTTGACTATATGCTTCGGGAACCTTGAAGGTTGTTTTGATTTCTTCAAGTAATATGTATTCATAATTTTAATACATTCTACCATCTTGGTATCCCATTGCTTGTTGGCTTTTTCCATTGAAATATCAATCACTTTGGGTGAAATTGGGATTTTCAAGAAGTATTTAAGGTACTAAACATCCAAACTTATAACCACATTTTCAACAACATCCCTCATAACCCTGGTCAAAGAGTCATAATATTTGGAACATGCTAACACAAATTTAGGAAGTTGGGCTAAGCTTGGGAAAGCTATAGCTTGAAGGATTCCACTATTGCTCATGGAGTGTAGGAGTGGAGTCTTATCTATGGCCTTTGATATTTTTGAAAGCTCAGTCACAGACACATGCCCCATGCTTTTATCACTTATTTCTATTAACTTTGAGGATATATATGATTCAATGGGGTAACCTTTATATTCATACTTCATCTTGGGTTTTTGGGATTTAGCTCTCTTTATCTTTGCCTTGTTGTTCTTGCCTAGTTCTAGAATCTCCTCTAAGACTAATTCTAGGACTTCTTCAATCAATGTTGTTTGCTCTTATACTTTAACTACCTCTTCTTATGATCTTCCCAAGCTTTCTGACCTAGACATTGGCTCTAACTTACTCTAGAGAACTTGTTATGTATTCTTTGATATTGATTAACTATTTCCACTAGATTTGAAATTTTGACAAAAAGAGTTAACTCATTACTTTTGAAGTACTTCTAAATAAGTTTCAAGTTTTGAGTAATGGGAAATCTTGAAAAACTAACTTCTTTGTCAAGTAATATAACCTTAGAACTCTAGGTAAGTCACTTAGGATTATATAGATAACTTTGGGTTTTTATTAACTCATGACTTTAGGTTTTTATAATAAAGTTAATCAAAGTCAAAAACCCAAAGTAAGAAGGGCTCAAAAACCCAAAATGTTAAGACCTTTGGGAGTCAGGTTTTTGAAGGGTAGTTACTGGGGATTAGAAAATCAAAGTTGTGAAAGTTAAGAAACCCAAAATAATAATGAGGAAATAAAAACCCAAAGAAATCTTAGATAATATCTCATGGGTTTACCTGGGATTAAGACTTTGGGTTTCTTATGGGCAGTTAATCAGGATTAAAGACCCAAAGTCTTCAGGGTTGGGAAACTTGAATGGGAAAGGGATTTTCATGACCAGGGTTTGTAGGTGGGATTAAATTTCTTGGATATTTTTTACAAATTTAAAGATTGATAATTGGTTAAAAATATGAATCCATGATTTAAAACACCCAATTACACTAAAAAAATGAAAGAGAAAAAAAAACCATTTAAACATAGCAGACAGACAATCATGGTAGGACAAGGAAAAAATAGAGAGAAAAAAACCAAGAGAGAAGAAACCAAAAGACATAAGAATCACATAGAGATGATTTACTTACCTCAAATGTAAATGGGTCAAAAGGAATTTTCTCAAAAATGCTCCAAAATCTCAAATGACATGGCTTGGGGTTTGTAGGTGTGATTGCTTGTTTAGATGACTTAGCTACCAAGTAAGAATGAGGTGAAATTCTACCAATATATATATATATATATATATATATATATATATATATATATATATATATATATATATATTCCAACACATTAATTGAAAGTGTGGAAAAACCACATCAACCCTTACCCCTTTTTAATCGATTTTCTTGAACTACTTAGCTTATTTTATCTTTCTGAAGTAAAGTACTTTCAAAAACCCAATTATGTCTAGGTTAGCGAGTAGTTTGGGTTTGTAAACTAAAATTGCTTTTGCTTATAAATTTTAATGAGTTAAGTAATATCTAAAACCCGATTAGGTCTTGATCATGGTAGTTATGTTTACGATACTACTTAACTTGTTTTAATAATGAAGTAAATCAACTTAAGAAACCCAATTTAAAATAGGAAGAATGAATCGGGTTTCTAATACAATTTTGCTTATTATCAATAAAGTAAAGTAGTTTAGAGAGCCTGATTTGTATTACAAATAAGCTAAGGTAGTTGAAATTATTTAACCTACTGAAGGTGATGAATAAAATTATTCAATTGATGTTTTAATAAAATGCATTTTAATATTCTAGAGTGATTAGGAGCAATTGAGAAACACAAGCAATCAAATACAACTACTAAAAACTCAAAGGCTTTATTAAATGGACTAACCAAATAATTGTAACTAATTCACATGAAATAAGGGTATAAAATATTCAAAAGGGGTATCCCAAAATTTGAAGTTTGAAATTTTGGGGACACCACTATCCATAAAAACATCTTAATAGAGTTCTTTGGTCAATCCATAGTTCCAAATGACATATATATCTTGACAAATTTCAAGTGTTGGTTGGACACCTAGCTCTAGCCCAATAAAGTAACCTTCAACCAAAGTGATATGTCATCCCTTGGCCCACTGCATAATAATCCATTATACATTGAAGTTTATATAATGAGGCACAAAGTGAAATGTGTCCTCATAGATAATGGATCAAGTTTGAACATAGTGTATCTAAATATCCTCAAGTTTTTTGGGTACACGATAATATATCTCCAAGCAGAAATAATCACTATCAAAGTTGATAATAATGAATAACAAGAATCACAAGGCACCATTATCTTGTTAGTTTCATTGGGCCCTTAACCCATGAGACACTTTATCATGTGTTATATCTTGATCTGTCATATAACATGTTTTTGTGTAGACCTTGGTGTCATGAGATTCATGCAATCCCATCAACATTACACCAATGTATCAAGTTCTCCCATTCAGGGATGGAGGTTAGTATTCTAGGAGATTTGCATCCATATGAGCATTGCAAACATTTATAGGGCAAGTTCAAGAGCTACAATTGCCATTTTGACATAAATATAATAACTAATCAGGACAAAGGGAAATCCATACTTATTGATTTACCAGAGACCAACTACATTGACCCTAATACCCTTGATTTGCTTTCCCACATACCACCTCCTAAAATGTTCAATCGCTATACCATCTAGACTAATGTCCTAGGAGAGTATTTGATGCTTGAAACCTTTCACATTACAAAACTCACACAAAACCCAAATTCATTTGGAATCCCCAAAGATAAACCAATTTGTATGGAAAGGCAAAGAAAGGGAAAGTCCAAACTGCATAGTCCAACACTTGTCACTTTCATATCAACTTTTAGCCAAGCAAAGGACCTTCTCAAAGGTGATGACTCATGGTTATATAATGAAAAATTGGTTGATTTTTACAATAATTCCAAATATCCCATTCCTAATCAGGTCATGGAAAACCATGACTATGAAGGAGGAGGCCTCAAGCTAAATTAACAAAGAACACTTGAGCCTATTTCTACAACTAAGTACAAAGGAACCTATGGACTTGGATATAAACTGCCTGAGGGTAACCCCATGTATCTTATTCAAATTCTATCACTAATGACTAGTGATAATGATGCTAGTAGTGAAGTAGAGTCTAACCATATCCAATTTAATGGCTTAACCCAAACTAACTTATTTGACCATAATGCCATTTTTACCCTTCAACTAGTCATTTGTCATAATTCACTACCATTTTATTATTCCCAACTAATAGATTGGGGTCAATAAGAATCCAACATGTCAGTTGATGAGTTTAGAATGATGAGGTCTTTTGCAATTTTCTTGGCCTTAAGGACACTGTTCTTTTGGGATACCATAAATTAGGGTTCTCAATCAAACTAGATCCTAAAGCCTATTTTTGAGAGCAGGTGAACACCCTTAGCCAAAATTAAATAAATAAAACATTGAGGTCCCAAAGTGAAAACCTCTCTGAGGTGATTTTGGACTAGGGAAAAAGTAAAGATAAAGGCCAATCTAGTGGTAAAAACCTATTTCAATCACCATTAGGCAAGGGTGTTTAACCTTATTTAAGTATAAATTAGGAGACCACCAATGGTGAACTTGTTTACAGGTCTGAGTTTAGTCTTAAAGATGAATATAATTTTGATCAAATCATTTAGGATACCAATACCAATGATCTTTTATATGGATTCAAATTTAGTCTTTAAGAATATCAAGGATTTGATCCCATCATTCAAGAGTTTCTAACAACATTTTTTAGATGTCTATCTCTCCCTTTGGGGGATTCTAATTTATAATTTCTAGGATAACTTGAGGAACCAATCCTAACATAGGACTCTAAAATAGACAAAAAGTTTAAATCTTTACCCACTATTCTTGAAGATGGTTCAACCCTTCTAGTGGAAGATATAATAGAGGTAAACATAAGGTCTCCAGATGACCTAAAATGGATCAAATTAGGTACATCCCTCACTAAGGAGGAACGTGAATTACTTACTACCCTATTGATGGAATTTGTAGATATATTTACATGGGCCTATTCTAACATGCCTGGTTTGGAGCCCACCTTGGTTTTTCACCACCTTGTGGTACATCCTGATGCCAAACCAGTGAAGCAAAAGTTATGCAAAATACATCCTCACATTACTGTGTTAGTAAAGAAAGAGTTGGAAAATCTCTTGGAAGGGAGATGTATCAAGCCAATTGACTAGTCTAAATAGATTTTCAATGTTGTACCAATCAATAAAATGTTAAAAGGATTAGAATTTGTATTTATTTTAGGGATATTAAAAAAAATTACCCTGAGGATGAATTTCAATTACCAAACATTGACATGATTTTTGACTCCATAGTGGGTTATGAGATGATTTCAATGATGGATGATTTCTCAAGCTATAATATGATCAAAATTTCACTAAAAGACCAACACAAAATAGCATTTGCCACTCCATGAGGAACATTATATTATCAAATTATGTTATTTGGTCTTAAGAATGCAGGGGCCACCTATAAAAGAACCATGATAATCATATTTCATGATATGATGCATGACATTATTGAAGACTATGTCAATGACATACTAGGAAAATCAAAGACTAAGGCCAATCATCCAACAACATTGAGGAGGATATTTGAGTGAATATGTGAATACAAAGTTAGGCTCAATCCCAAAAAGTGTATTTTTGGTATCACATCAGGTAAATTGCTTGGCTTCATTGTGTCTTGTCAAGGCATTGAATTTGATCCAACCAAAGTATAAGCCATCACAAACATACCACTACTAACCAATTTAAATTAGCTCTATAGTTTTTAAGGCAAGATCCAATATATTATATGCTTCATATCTCAATTGGCTAACAAGTGTAACCCATTTACACACCTACTAAAGAAGGGTGTAACATTTATTTGGGATGATGATTATCAAAAATATTTTCAATAGCTAAAGGAATATCTAAAAAATCCACCAATTTTATTAATTCCTATACCAGAGAAACCATTCCTTCTATATCTATCAGTGACAAACAAAGCCCTAGGGACACTTCTAGATCAACATGATGATAATGGAAAAAAGCATGTAGTTTACTATCTAATTTATACATTGGCCACATATGAACACAATTATATTCCCATCAAAAAATCTTGTTTAGTTATGATCTTCATAGCTTAGAATCTGTGACATTACATGTTGAACAATAAGACCATGATAATTTCAAAATTAGATCCACTCAAGTGTCTACTATTTAAAATAGATTTACAAGGCCGTATGGCTAAATGGATCATGCTTCTCAGTGAGTTTGAGATAGAATATGTGAACCAAAAATCCATCTAGATACAAGTTCTTATAGATCAACTTGCTAAAGCACCCCTTATAGACATAAATCCACTCACATTTCAATTCCATGATGAATCCATCATGACCATCATTGAAATGCCTCTTGAGGAGTAGCACTAGAAGCTATATTTTGATGGATCATTCATATCACATGGATTATGGGTATGCCTTTTGTTTATCACTCCATAGGGGATCTAATCCCTAAGTCATTTAGAATCAGCTTTCCTTATACCAATAACATGGCCAAATATGAAACACTCACGATAGGGATTTGATAGCAATGGAACATAAATCATCTAAAGGTTGATGGTGATTCATATTTAATCATAAATTAGGTTACATACCACTTTAAAACCAAATATGATAAGCTGGTTCCATATAAGGTTATGGTCAACACTCTCAAGAAGCAGATTGTCAACATCTAGTTTGAACATACCAAAGGAAAGAAACAAAACAACAAATGACATGGCTACCATTGGGTCACTCATTCAACATATAGACATGATAAAAGAATACCAATTTCTCATTGAAAATATACTAGCACCATCTCATGAACCATCAACCATCACAAAGATTTGTGATATTATTGGTCCCAGATCTACTTGGTATTCAAACCTATATGCCTATTTATATGACCATGTTTTACCATCAAACTTATTCTATAAACAAACCAGAGCCTTCTTCCACAATGCCCAATGTTATACCTTACTCAGACCAACCCTATACCATCATAATTTTGATGGAACTCTACTTTTTTGTTTACCTTTGATAAAATCTCTACTATCATTACAAAAAGTTTATGGAGTATGTGGATCCCACATTAGTAGGGCCATCCTATCCAAAACTATCTTGTGTACTAGGTATTATTGGCCAATAATAGATGCAAATGTAGTTACATATGTTAAAATATGTAATAAATGTTAATGGCATGCTAATCTAATTCATGCCCTAGCCAAGACTTTGAAACCAATGTTGATACCATGGCCATTTTATTTATGAGACCTTGATCTCATTGGGAAGATAAAACCCACCTCATCAGATAGCTATAAACACATCCTTACCACCATAGAATATTTTAATAAGTGGGTTGAAGCTATACCTCACTTACATTACTAGAAAGCAAATTTATAAATTCATCTTCAACTACCTCATTTACTGATATGGTATCCCTTACAACATTATATCTAATAATGGAGGATCCTTCAAGAACAAGGATGTCACAAAGCTATGTTCTAAATACAAAATCACACAACACTTTTCCATGGTATATCACCCTCAAGGTAATGCTAATCTAAAACATCAAATAAAATAATTGTCAACATACTTTAAAATATTATCAATGATGTTAGTCATGATTGGCACCTTCATATATTTTGTGCCCTCTGCACATACTATACCAATCACCATACACCAACAAGAGAAAATCTATACTCACTTGTTTATGGTACTGAAGCCATTCTTCCCATTGAGGTCAAGTTTCCCTCATTACACATATCTTTGAAGTATTTCATGGATAATGAAGACTATCAAGTAGCTCACCTACAAAAGGTAGAGTTACTTGATGAGAAATGCATGGATATAGTGAACAACCTTCAAGCATATTAGAATTGACTCCATGGCCACTATAATTGGCATGTGAAACATAGATAATTAAAACTTGGTTATCTTTTACTCAAATAAAACCAAAATAATACCACAACTAAAAAGAAGCATAAAGGCAAATTTAAATCCAATTGGTTAGGTCCTTTCATCATTGTTACCAACTATGGTACAGGAGCATACAGGCTCACCATACTAGACGAGAATGAACTTGATGAGTCGATAAACATTATCCACCTCAAGTGGTACTACACTTGAATGATTTGGTGTATTATCTATGAGGACCATTTCAAGTTGTACCATATTATTAGCATTTTTATTTGTATAATAACTTCCTATCATCCTACTAGCCTATCACTTTCCTTATCACTTATCCATTCTACCATTTTGATATATCAACCAAAACATGTTTCGATCACTCCCCACTATCCTATTTGACCTTGGTTCATCCATTGGTTTCATTATTTTATCATGAATAATTAGATTAATTTTAGTAGTTGTTTCAATAATTTCAAATATAGGCAATATTTTAAAGCAGTATAACATCAGTTTTGGAAGTTACATCCTTCATTTCTTATTCCCTTTTTATCATGTTTATTTATGTCAACATAATTATATCTTCTTACAAGGGTAAATCAGTGTTTCATTGGTCTTAATACTAATTATAGCCACCTATGAGA
Organism: Torreya grandis; assembly: GCA_037957365.1. Taxonomy (NCBI): domain Eukaryota; kingdom Viridiplantae; phylum Streptophyta; class Pinopsida; order Cupressales; family Taxaceae; genus Torreya; species Torreya grandis. The sequence continues at coordinate 2,334,243 of JARHVA010002696.1, read as the reverse complement.
ATATTAATATCATTATCTGATCAGTTGTATCCTAATTATAATTGCCTATGTGAAAAATAGGGGCAACATTTATTTACTATGTCTTGACATACCAATCTACCATTCCTATGTTGTAATGTGCCATCATACCAATTTTGCCTATTTTGTTTTAATTGGCTATTAAACTAGTCAGATTCCTCCATTGTAAGGTGGAACTACTATGAATTAGGTCCATTTTGGGAATATGTGGGTTATGTTCAATACTTTTTGAGGTCATCTCAGTCCCCCTTGCTATCATGTTATCACCATTTTATGAGCATCATCTCAAGTTTGAATGCTCTCACCATTTTATAAGTTTGAGCCATTTAGTGTCTCATCATTCTCTATCAAGTTGAGATTCATATAAAATTCTAAAAACATTTGTAAAATCATTTAGAAAAACCAAAAACATTGATCAATTTATTTCCTTAAAGATTTTGGGAACCCTCAATAAGTCACATAAAATCACTTGTTCCTTAGTTTCCCCATCCTTATTGGCCTTTTTATCCCATGCACTTTCTATTTTACAAGACCATTCCTATTCTTATATCACATCCATCATGTTTGTTTTCTTATCATAATTTTCTTCTATCCCATTTCCTATGAGAGCTACATTCAACCTGAATATTTTGTTGGATATATCATCCATAGAACTATGTAGGCATCATCCACTTGCCTAGTGCATATGGAGAGAGCTCAGCCACCCCCTTCCTTTTCTTTTATTCCCCAATAATGTTTTTATTAAGTTGTCACCTAGTTTCTAGGGGTAATGTTTGTTGCATTATTTGTACTGACATTGGGACTAACTATTGTTTATTTTTTTGTTTTTTTCTTTGTGTGTTTCTTTGTGTGCCTATTTGTTTGATTTTAGTACTATTGTCTTGATTTAGTATACATGCATTCATTAGGTGATTCCTTGTGCATTTATTCCTGAATCCATCCATATTCAGACATCAACATTATCATCATGGTTTTTATCATTGGTATATTGTTTTTCCCTTGAGTATTGGATCATAGGAGTTAGTCCTTATGCATATTTTGGTCCAATCCTCATGGTATTCTATAATGATGCCTATCATCATGTGCTAATGTAAATATTAACTTCAATAATTCTACATAGCAATGGTATTAATGACATATCCTCAACATTGACATCAGCAACAATCCCAATCATATCCCAAATAGATCAATTAAACAATGAAATAATTTTAACCTTTGCTAGTTTGGATGAGCATCTCCCTAGTAGCAGGTTATTCCAATCCACTTTTATCCTATGTATCAAGTTGTCATCATTATGTTTTCAATCATCATCCATCAATCTTGTTTACCATAATTAGGGTATAATGCTTATACTTTAGGAAAACCATTATATACCATCCCACTTGCATTCTCAATGAATATAATTGCCTGTGGGCAAATCATTGTGTTATAACCAATTTGAAGGTTAATAATCATAACTACCTTTGGGAACATCATCCAATTTTTTTCTACCCAATAGGGTCATGTTTTTAATTTTGTCTACCCTAACTAGGGTAGATCCATATTGTCAACGATTATAACCACCTTTTGGTAAATCATTATGTTATCATACCATGTTTACCACTATTGGGGTGCAATGCTTATAACCACCTTTGGGAAAATGATTGTACACCATCCCACTTGTACTCTTAGTGATTTTGACCAACTTTGGATAAATCATTATGTCATCACCCCATTATTTTTTTTGTTTAGTCCACTCATTTCCTTATTTTGGGGGACTATTTACCCAACCCCTTTTACCAACCTCTCCCTCAAGGGGGAACCTATAATTCATCCATCACTATTGAAGACGTAAGCATATAAGATCATTTTATTCTTTGAAAAGATATTACTATACTTACAGCTTGCAATGCCTTCCCAAATAGGGTCAAATTGTAGACATCTAAAATTATCCACCAATTTATTTATACCTAAATTTAGATTAATTCTTACTAACCTCTAAAAATCTATCCTAAGAATCTCTAAAAGTCTCAAATTTGGTTTCATAACATGTTTAATTGACCTAAAAATCAATTAAATAAGACAAATGCACACATTGAATTAAATCAAAATCTAAAACATTGAAAATACCTAAAAAGAATTAATTAACATGAAAATCCTAATCAAATCTTAATTGAATTCATCAATGAAAAATTAAAACAATTGTCAAAAATGGAAATTCAAAAATCAATGAATATCCTAGGTTTTCATCATTAGCTTTTGTGAGTTATCATTTTTGGAAAATATCCCACCCATGCTTATTACATTCTAATCATGACCATTTTACACCTTTTAACTCTATTGGGGTTAACTAAGCCAACCAAGGTTAGGATTTAACTCATTCCAAGTCATTTTAAAGCCTATAAAAGAAATCCTAGAGGTCTTCATTTAGGGAGCTTGGATAGAGTAATGTTATAATGCTAAAATTGAGCCAAGCCATTAATCCATCAATCCAACCATGAGCCATATCAATCCAAGCATGGTTCCAAGAGGAGATGGATATAGACAAACCCCATTGATGAATACTTCTTGAGCACAATCTAAGTAAGCCAATGAACACATCATTTGGAGCATTCAAGGAAGGTAAGGAAAATTTGTAAGTTTCTTTACATTTTAGTAAAGCTTTGTCATTTGTTTTTTGTTCACCAAGTTCCCCCCATGATCTAGGTATGGAGGTGTTATGCTTTGTTAGTATGTTTTTGTCATTTTGATTTTATTATGAGACTAACACTTGATCTAACCTCCACTCGATCATCAAATTCCTAGCATCACATTACCATGATTAAGATTAAAAAATAAGTAGACATCATTTGAAGTATTTGAAAATAACTCTTATTAATTATATAAAGAGATGTTTTAAGAAGCTAGATTTTCATTATCAATTTATTTTATCTAGTTTTTAAGTGAAACCTTAGTAGTAAATCAAGACCAATTAAACTTAGTGGCATATAGACTTAGCCAAGTTATACTAATAATATAGTCTTAAGTAGTTTTTTTTTTAAAAGTTAGTATTTTTATGGGTTTTATTTAGGTAAATTATTTTGGGCATTACATTTTGGTATCAGAGCATGGGTTCAACATCAGGAGCTCTGGAAAATACACTTGGTATTTTTTAATAAAATTGTGAAACTTATCATCACTAAACTTAGGATTTTTTTAGATAAATGCAGTTTTGATGGGATACTTACCCTTTATTAATATTGAAGATACAAAACAAACTAGGCTAAAAACACCATGGTCTAATAGATACAAATACAATGAATAGACATAAGGCTAAAGAAAATAGGCAACAAGCCTACATACTACCCAAAAGCCAATATCAAACATCAGCTTGTGGGCTAGTAATCTAGAAGATTAACTATCTTGCCTTTTTTCTTTTTTACCTCCTATCACATTTCTTGCTCAGCATTCACAATAACTAATTGTTTATCTAAATTTTGTGTTTCCAAAATTCTATTTTCAGGTAAATCATCACTAAACTTAGGATTATTAGAGACAATAAATTGAATAGTTTTTACTCTTACTGTATTTATTATTAGTTTGCACTCAGATAGAACTAAGATCTTAATTTAAGCTATATGACCATGTCATTGGTGCTTGGGTAAAGTTTCTTTGAATTACGAATTGAGAATTTTTTAGGTGTGTCTATTAAAGTTTCATATATTATTTAGTGTCTAATATATTTATTTATATATAATTCTATATTAATGTTGTTATGACCATGATTTTCCTATATATTTAATTTTGATGTATCTTTATCATCAATTACTTTCTTAGTATTCTATTAAATATGATTAACCCTACTCTAAAGATGGAGTAGAAGATTTACTTTTAATGAACTTTAGCTACATGATTTGAATGCATTTCCATAGGGATATTTTAATATTATTTTCTATGATGAGAATATATGAAATATTTTAAATTTTCTTATGTATGTCTTGATTTGGTTAACGACATTCAAACTATTTGTTTACCTTTGGTTAATAATTAAAAGTGCACATGTTTAGATTTGATTTATTAACCCTGTCATGAATTTTGAGGTTAGATTTTGGAAAATTACCTTTCATTAACATGATTTATGGATATTTGATGATTATTAACATTTTATAGATGTGGATACTTGTAATAAGAATGAATTCTCTATTAAATTAGTTATCTTAAAATTATGGTATTACTAACATGGTATAGAGATAATAATTTTATTTTAGTGTTAGGGAGTAATAAATAATTAATATAATGTTTATTTATTTGTATAAGTAATCATGTGAGATTTACCAGATTTTTATTAAATGTTCATAACTTAGATGAGTCATGAGGTGTTGGTATATTTCTTGAAATGATTCAATTTTTCTAATATAAGCTTAGACCCGCATATAACTTAGTTAATTGTGATCTCTTAAATAACCTTGCTCTATTAATATAAAGATAGTGATAATAGTTCTATTATATATTTATAAAATTTATGGAATGTTACTAAATGGATAGCCTAATTCTATCTCTTAGAGTGTGAATAAATAAATGTTTTAATAAGATACTAGGTACTTATTCTTTAAAAAAAAAAGGGCATTACACACAACTTAAATGAATGAATGCAAAGTAAAATATACAACACTAATTTTAGTATCAAGATAGAATCCATGGGAAGATAATCAAAATACACAAATTTTTCACTTTATAAAAATTATGCACATTCACATTAAATTTTAAAAGAGGGATGAACATTTTCTTACAAGGTAAAATAACAAGGTCTTAGATCTAAATTCTAAAATTTAGTAGACTAAAAGTCCACAAAAATTGTCCCCATGCTCAAATGAGATTATTTACATATATAATAGAATGAAAAAGTGAAAATAGAGGTAAAATCCATCAATTTTAATCCACCCATAACCATAATTTAATGTAATTTATGAATGTGTCCCCTATTTTCTAGCTTTTTTCATCTCTTCTTGATGGCTCAAGCAATCTTTTTAAATTTTCTCATGATGACCATGTTTTCCATACATACTTAGCTTGATCAAGCTCTCTCTCTCTCTCTCTCTCTCTCTCTATATATATATATATATATATATATATATATATATATATATATATATATATAAAAAGAATAAGAGAAGAGGAGCCTTGTTTTTTATTAATAAAATGATTTTGAGCTTTATTTTATTCTAATGTATATTCTTCCTTTGAATTCATAGCTTTACCTTTTAAAAGACATGAGCTAGGGCTTTTTTTTAAATAAATGAATGAATTTAAATTTGTAATGCTCCCACAACTTCTCCATTTAAATTCATGACATTAATTATTTAAATAATGGGATGGGCCCAATATTTAAATTTAAATATTTAAATAGCACTTCTTTGTCATTAGAGAAGTGATTTAAGTTTGATCTAGACTATTTTCTGCAAGAAAAATTAAATTAGAAAAGTAATTGAACTTGGTGTGAGAATTTATCAACAATTACCACATTATTCTATGAGTTTTTTATTGAGGTTAAAGGGGTACTTTTTTAACTAGAGTACCCAAACCCTAGGATAAGTACAAATAAAAGATAAACTGAGGTCTACCAAATACCAAGAGAAAAACCAAGATAAAACAGGGCTAGATATAGCCCAAATATAGTAGAAGATAAACAAAAAGACCACAAAGAAGAAACTTGATCCTAATTCATGTCTAGGTTTTTTGAGATGTCCTCCCAATAAATTTTCATCCTTTTGAGATTAGCATCAATTTGAAATAATAATTTTTCTTTGTCAATGTCTTTCTGGCACGTAATATATTAAGCATGTTTACCTTTCCCTTTACTAGTAGTTTTTGGTTCAAATAACTCTCCAAGGTGTGCTCTAAGATTATCAACATTCTAAATCCCCTCATTTATAGTAGCTTTGCTTCAATTTACCAATAAACTAATTTTATTTTTAAGATTTTCATTCTCATTCTCTAATATTTCCACCCCAAATTAGAGGCTCTACATCTATTGATCATCCTCCTTAGAAGTTATGATTTGGTTTAATATGATGTTCTCTTGCTATAAAAACTTGACCTTTCCTTTAAGGCTTGTAAGTTACCTCATGAGCCAATGCATGATGTACTTTTACAGATATAATTCCTCAACAATTTTGTCTGCATTTTCCTTTCCTTTTAGGTAACTAACGAGATTGTTGAAATTCTCATTAAGTTCTTGATATTGCTTACCAGAGGGATGCTTATCTTTGTTCTTGGAATCATATTTAGATGTTCCTTTCCTAGCTTCAAGAGGCTTTGGTTAAGAAGACCTATCACCCTAATCCTCATGATTATATTCATATTTAGGATCAGTCCTATCATCTTCAACTATAGTGGAGTCTCTCATAGATCAACCTATTTTACCTTGTTTTCCTTGTGTGTCCATAGAGGTCCTAGTTGCACTCCTTAGGTGTTTTTTGATATTGTCTTAAATATTATTAGGTTTCACCTTAGTAACTTTAGATGATTTATAGGCATGGATCTTGTATAAAATGGCCTCTATATTCTTTCTAGTGCTTCTGGAGTATTTAATCCACACCTTTTTAATATTCCTAATATCCACTAGTTTGTCCTCCACAGATTTATTTTGAGACTAAGAGATATCTAGATTGATATGATTCATACCCTTAAAGTAATTATTTATTAGATAAATCACCCCTTCATGTTTGGAAGCCTAATAATTACCATTCTTATACTTCAGGATAAAGACTTCAAGAAAATGAAGGATGAAAAAAGGGAGGCTAAATATAATTCCATGTCTGAAATAATTCAAAATCATAAACAAGGACCATCTAACAATGTTAATCCTACCTTCTAGAGTGACATATTGCATCACATGGTAAGTAAACTCACCATATGTCCTGAGTGGTGATTTGTGGTTGAACCCATTATGTAACATTTCCAAAGTTTCCCCTTCCTCTAGAAATATCTCCTTATCTCTTTTACAGTCTCTTGGAGATTTGAAGATTTTTATTTCCTCAAGTTCCAAACTTGTTACATGTGCAATCAGCTCCTCCCTAATTTCCAAATTGACTCCATTAATATTGATGGTTTTGTCTTCCCAAGAATTAGCCAAAAGAGTTGATATATGCATGTTGTGTCCTATTTTTTCCATGAACCCTAGAAATCCCCCAACTTACAAAGCCTCCCAAATTATCTCATTATTCTTTAAATTTTGTGGTAATTTGGATTTAATTATGTTTAATAATCCCATTAGTATCCCAGTAATTCCTACATGATGATCGATGAGTCTTTCCCAAATCCAAATAGTAATCTCCCCAACACAAACTAGAGCTATCTTTTTTCTACTTTTGGTATTCGATCAGTCTAATAGATGTATTGTCAATTCTAGAAGCTTCTCAAGAAGCCCAAAAAAATATAACCAAGCCTTTAAAAAATAATGGAAAAAACTTAATACTATGTTCCCAATATCTCTTCCCCCTATGCTTTAGAGGGATTCCCAATTCCTCATATATAATGTTCATTAGGTAAACCTTCACTTTTTATCCTTCAGACAATGTCCCTAGGAAGCTCTTCAAAGTCCATCCAAGAAGTTTGTCTTAATGAAGCCATACCCTTGTTTTCAAACTAATTTGTAATAGTTTTTCCCTTATGATATATGTGTTGAATAAGGACTTGATGCAATGAATCTAGAATGCCTATAGCTTCCTCTATTATTTGTTTAATGATATAAGTAGTGATATTTTTCCTAGATAAAAAATTCAATAGATTAAGAGAATCTCCCTCTATTATTAGTTTTTGCACTCCTAATTATTTTACCAATTTAAACCCCCATAGAGATGTAAGTTCTTCATCCTAGTGGTTAGAGTTAACCCCCATATCTCTAACATGCATTACTACCAAGTTTCCTTAATGATCTCTTAGGGTACCACCTCTTCCAACTAGGCTTAGATTCCCTTTTGAATCTCCATCAAAGTTGATATTTATCCAGCCCAAAGGAGGGGTTTCTATTTATTTATTTTTCTAATCTCATCTTTAGGATTAGGCTTACCCAACCTAGAGGTATCAATCTGCCAGTTATGAGTAAGAATTTGTTCAAATGGGAGGAGACTTTTACATTTATTATTAGGCTCAATGTTTTAGTTCTCCATAATTTTTTCAAATATCCTTTTGGATATTAATTTATTATTACATTTCTTCTCTCTGAATATCCTATTGTTGTGCTCTCCTTAAATGCCCCAAATGATATGGGGCAAACAAAGTTTTCATAGTTTCTTGAGAAGGGCATTATGAAAGGGACACTCTCATGACTACCATACTTCCATCAAAGATATTGCTTACACCTAATATACATTAAATTTAATAAGAAATTATCTCTAAATTTCTTGTGACTAAGTGCAATCCACAAGTAAATGGGATACATATTCATTATCCTTTTCATAAAGGACACATTTATTAGTTAAAACACATCCTTTTCTTCTTAAATTATCTATGGTGAGTATTTTTTTATAAACTTCAACTCAAAAAAAGAAATTTATTTTAAGTATAAGCCATTTGTCTCATAAAATCTCCTAATTTCAGATGTTATCAAGATTCTATTCTAAAAGATCATACCCCAATTTAGATTTATAATGACCATTGAAAGAATCCTTCCATACAAGATGATCCTCTATGTTAATTAAAGGAATATGAAAATTACTCAATAATTTATTTAAATTATAAAACCTCAAATAATACTCCTAGTTAATTTTATCTAAGCTCAATATTTTCCATAATTTGGTGCCTTACACCACTTACCAATAATCTTGAACTTTATACCCATACTTGTTCTGAATATCCTCTTTTAAATGCTACCATATCTCATTTTGATTGAGAGGATGATCTAAGACCCATGATTCTTTCCAAAATTCAACCTTGTGACCATTTATAATCTACCATTTAGAACCAATGTTAATCAATTTCTTATTAGAAATTAAAAAAAAATCATAATTGGGAGCCATTCACAAATTAATATTATACAAGAATGTTCAATAGATCATGGCCCTCTAAGTATTTAAAAGAGATAATTTTATCCCATATGGTATTAGTATTGATAAATCTCCACACAAACTTTTAAATAAGCATCTAAAAGTTCCTTAGGCCAAGACCGTGATATTTTTTTTGTACAAACTTTATTCCATATAATGAGATGAAATCTATTTCTCTCTTCAGTACTAGGCCAAACATTATATTGTATATTTTATATCTTATATTAAATGCACTTGAGCAAACTAAAAATCAAAAGAAGATAAATAGGAAGACTCTAAAACACACTTTTAATAAGCAAAACCTTCCCAGCTTGAAATAAAATCTTACCTTTCCATCTTTCATGTTTTCTTTGAAATCTCTCAATTAATGGATTCCATGATATCATAGAGAGCTGATTATTGAAAATGGGAATGCCAAGATAAGAGGAAGGTAAAACCTTGATTTGGCATCCTAAAATAAGAGCTATTTATCTTGTCTAGAAATTGACATATTGAAAAAATAAACTGAGCTTTTGTCAAAGTTGATTTTATTATTAGAGGCCTATTCATACATAACCAAGATTTTTTTAAAATTTATAGCTTCATGAATAAAATATTAAGCCAAAATAATGGTTTTTTCCACAAATTTCTAAAGGGATACAGGTTCCATGAATCGAGTTGGTTTAAAACCTTTTAAATCTAAAGAGCCAAAAACTTTAGAAATAAATCTAATAAGTGATTCATCCATGATGATGAAGAGAAAAGGTGATAGGGGATCCCCTTGTCTCACCCCTTTAGCACTTTTAAAAAATCCATGAGCCATGCCATTCATGAGCATAAAAAACATACAAGAGGTAATGTAAGATCTAATGATTTTTTCTAAATTTGCCTTGAAAACCAAATTTGGTCATAACTCTATCCAAAAATATCCAATCTAATATGTCATAAGCCTTAGTCATGTCCAACTTTAAAACCATTGTGGCTCTTTCACTATTTTCCATAAAGTGTATAGATTTATGAACCACAATTACACCATCTTAAATTTGTCTACTAGGGACAAATCTTCCTTATTGAGATTGAATGATTTTTCTATGATTGGTTGAATTTTTAACAAAATTAGTTTAGTGATGATTTTATAAATAGAATTACATAAATTGATGGGATGGAAATCATAAAAATTTATAGCCCCTTCCTTCTTAAGAATTAACAATAAAAAAGTGTAGTTGAATTCTTTTAACTATTGAGCGGTAAAAAAGAATTAATTAATGGATACAACCCCATCATATCCTATGATGTCCCAAATTTTTTTGAAAAAGGCAATGAGGAAACCATCTGGTCTATGGGATTTGTCTAGATTCATCTTAGAAAGAACATATTTGAGATCTTAATTAGAATTGACTACAGTAAGCACTTCATTATCCACCTGATTCACCAATTCTAGGTTCACATGTATAAATTCCTACTAAAATATAATATTATTCTTAAAATCATTTTTGTACATATTTTTTAAGAATTTGATGCTCTCTTTATATATGTAATCAAAATTTTAATTAAGTTGTCCTTCAATGTCATTTATTTTCTTGACATAATTATGTTTTCTGTGCTTTAAAGTGGAAATATGAAAAAAGAGGGTGTTTCTATCTCCTTCCTCAAGCCAAATGTTTCTATATTTTTATCTCCAAAGAGTTTCTTCCCTCACTACAATTGTATGATAATCACATAAAAGTTTTTTTGTGTTTTCAATTTCTATATCATATCCCTTATTTTCAATCTCTTCTTCAATCTTTGAAATTTTAGGTTTTAAAACTTTTTTTGAAGATGAAAATTACCAAAAACTTGTTTATTCCTTTGTTTAATTTTTATTTTCACCTTTTTCATTTTTTTAGCCAGATTAAACATAGCTAAACCATTTCCATTAGGGGACCACCATTCTAAAATCCTATCATGAATGTCGAGATGAGTGAACCACATGTGTTCCATCTTGAAAGGATATCTATTTACCTTTGTAACTTGATAATTTATGCTCAAATCAAGTATATTATGATATAATCCAATCTGATAAAGGGCCTTAAGCATCAAAAACTTATCTTCTAACTAGTCTATAGAAATAAAAACTCTGTCTAACCTATATTGAATATAATTTTCTCCCAATCTCCTATTGCTCCAGGTGAATTCAAGACCTCTTAATTCCATATCAATAATCCCTATGTCAAAAATTAGGGATGAGAAATCCTCCATGCTTTATAAAAATGCTTGAATCTCACCTTTCTTTCCCTTGAATACAAAATAGAATTAAATTCTCCATCCAAGATCTAAGGTATATCCTTGTAATTATTTAAAAAAAAACTAATACCTTCCCAGAGTTTTCTGCAAGCTAAAATAAAATTAGGTGCATATATATTGGATAATATCCATTGATTATTATCAATCACATCTATTAAAAGAACATCAAAATGATGTTGAGATTTGAGAATAGGTTACCCCATTAAAACTTTTAGAATCCTAAAATGTAATCATACATCTAGAAGCTCTAGATGCACTAAAATAAATAACTTATACCTCACTCCAATAAGCATTCTTATGATTCATTTAAAAAATCCACAAATATTATTCTATGAGTTAATAAATATCCAAATTTGTCTTTATCCTTGTGCTAAGTTGTTAAGATAAAACATATTTTGTTAGAATTTGTTTCACCTTATTTTAGATTAATAATCTAAACAAATGTAATACTTTGAATATAGGTGGAAAGAAGGATTGAAACTCGATTAAGAGTTGTTTAGATCTAGCCTGCCTATTTGGACATGCCTAGAAGAATTTAATAGAATATGAAAACTTGTGGAAAAATAGAGGCATCTAATTTATACTAAAAATATATATGTAATATTTTTTGGACATTTATAACATAGATCATTGTCCTTTTTGTTAAATCATTTTTTTATGTAACATCAAAAGCTCATTATTTTACATAAGTCTAGAATTCTATCTCCTTCACTTTGAAACCCTAGATTCAATTTTGACACTAATTTTATTTGAAAAATAGAATGGAAAATATGGTTTAATCTAACCCAATCACCCTTATTTGAGTGGTTGAGTATTTTTAATGTTCTAATAATCTGAAGAGGGATCACACTACACATAACTCTCTTAGTTAGGTTTTTTTTTGCAATAGTGATCTTTTATTATAAATGCAACCTATAATTTTAATTTTAACACGTGAAAATATGCCAACTTGACTTGGATTGGGTACTTCATAATTTCCTTGGCCTACTCTTTTGAGGAGTTTATGATTTTAAATCTTTAGGGTTATTCCTCTTAGTGTGTAGACATATAAATGTTCTCTTGATAAGTGATAAATAGATGATTTATATATGGGAATAGGCTTAGGCATATTATGTATAAATATTTAAATTTTTAGGTATGTTATTTTACATAGACATGTGAAACATATTAGTCAACATATTTGAAATATTTAAATTTATGAAAGTTATTATTACAAGGCATGCAAATAGATCGGGTATAAGTGGACAACATATATAAACCAAAGTTGTGTAAGTATGACTAGGTGCATACATAAATTAGGAAACAATAATCTAATCATCAAAAGAGATTAAGATAAGGATAATAAGTAGATTAGACATAGATTATGGAATTATTACAGGTGACTGATAGCAAATCATGAAGGTTGGACCCATATAAATCAAATGGCTAAGGAGTGTAGGAAAAAGTCATGTATGTATGCACAAGTCATGTATGGAAAATACGAGTATTTAATATTGTTTTCAAGTGTCTAATACCATATTTATTATCTAAAAAATCCCTTATTTTAATCTATTACTTAAAATAATAGAGTAAAAGGATAAATAAAATGTATACATTTGTGTGTAACCACATTTTGTCTTTGGGATAAGGCTTTGAGTGTCTAGTTTGATCCATTAAAACCTACAATGAAATATGAAACAATCAGTGTCCATATATGATATGAAATTAAATAAAAAATATCAAGGAAACATTTAAAAATTCTAATATCAAATAAGGAATATGCATATAAGTAAGTGAGCTATGCTACCTTCTACAACATTAGAAACTAGGTTTATTATGCCCCAAGGAGAGTGACACTGTGTAAAACTATGGGTTGGGAAGATAAATTCCCAACCCTCATGAATAAGGGTAAGTTATTTGAGAAATTAATAACCTTAAAAAAAATCCTCATTTAAATTATCTTTGACCTATAATAGGTTAAATATGGAAGAGATAAGTTCGCATACTAGGCTTGTTTGTAAAGGTAGAACGCCATACTAGGTTCCTTTTTAAATATGAATAAACTAAACCAATTGTTGTAAATGGATTTTAGATTTACAACACTACATTTAATACTAACTTGGAAATATAAAATTTCATGCATGAAAAACATCCATACCCCATAATCTAATCTAACTATGTCAATCTAATATACAATTCCATAAATTTATATTTCACTCTATCCCCAATCCGATAATTCTAATAATATATCACTCGTGTATATGTAAAAAATTTATATGTGTATTACATATTCCCCCAAAATTTATCTCAATCTGTACATATATTTTCTATAACCTAAACTAATCTGACCTAATATGAACTTTATGATTCATGTAATATGTCCTAAAACCTTAAAAATATATGTATGGAAGCTTAGGTATTTGTGACAAGACCACTAGTATTCCTCTCAAAAGAAAAGGGTTATACACATCAAGTTATATAAACATTTATAATCATGTAGTGAGTGTGCTAACATGAGGAGAATATATCATCGTAGTATGATTATATCATTTAAAGCTATATGAAACATGTATCCTAAGGTATAAAAGTGTTATTTCAAGATAGATTTATAAATTATGCCCAAATTAGTGGTGATCATAGATAGAATAATTTATGTATTAATATGCATGATATGGATCATGGCACCAAAAAAAAGTATAACTATGAATGATATGGATCATGGAACCAATATCTTAGCAAGCAATGCTAGATTAATCAACATATATACACACAATGGTATGGCCATAACACATACAATATAAGCATTGACAAAATAAATTAATGTCATTTAAAAAGATGACTCAAACATATTACACTCCAAGAATATGTAATGCCACATAAGGAAATAACTACACATAATTAACAATCAATTTCATACAAGCAAGAGCCACATATAATGACCAATCAATGTTACATAATTAAATAGGCACATACAATGTAATACACACTCAAGGATCACCTCATGAAAAAGTTAAAATTAAATATTATTTAATGATTGTAATATAACACACAATGGTCACACAATGTTATAATTAACAATAAAAAACATGCATAGAATAAGTAAATCTAGTCTATACCATCAATGTATGTAATCATCTCACACGGTAAAGTTAATATCCATACCCTAAGTATTATAGTTAGTAATAATATGTACAATCAATTTAAGTTAGATCAATATGATTAATGGAATGGTCATATAAATATGTGACATGAATATATGTACCAAAGAGATGCCCCCAATGTAAGCATGCCCCAGTGTAGGAAGGGTATCCCACTGCATCTAGTACTATTCCACATTTAAATTCCCATGTCATATGAAACATTTATGTCCTACGCTCACTCATGTATACTATGAAATTCATGTGTGTATAAAATAGGATATGTAATATATTGTAATATGATCAACAACATAAATGAAAAGTGTATAATAAAAATAAATGTCATGCATATAACTTGATTTTATTTTATTTTTCTAAAATATTCTAATTTTATGTACTTTTAAACTATGAATGTGAAATTTATACACCCAAAAACACATCTAATGGATGTGTCTAGTCAAATGGTGGATATAGAAATAGGTTTCTCAACTCTATATATAAAATCATGTCAAATACCCATATATCATCATCATTATTATTAGCATACCACTATGCATATATGATCTTTTCCATTCCATTTTTATTTCATGTATTTTTTACATACACACCACATGTTTTTTCTCTTATATGAATACTCATATTATATCTTAGTGAATATTAAATTTGGGCTTGTCCTTGGATCCTTGACACTTTGAATATCATTATTTCCATAATAGAAAGATTTGATTGTATTGTCATCAAATCTAAATGCAATTCACTTATTAGGTTCATCCTAAGTAATTTCCATCTTTTCTTCCCATTTTTGACATCATGTATCTTGTGACTATTGTTTAGTACCCATAAAAAATATCATTATGCCCACAACCTTTAGGACACAAGAAACTAGTAATGTGATATGCCCTATTGATCCCTCATAATGAGTGATACCTTGTAATTCATTTTATCATGACCTAATTGTTGAAAAAATGTAATTTTTAATGTATTTGGGTATTACTATTCATTAATCTAAAATTATTTATAATACTCATTCTCAATGTAAACTTGGATAGTCAAAATGTCTTTTCATGGACCTTTAAATTTTTCCATGGTTTCCCACTATAGATGGTTCATATTGTATCTATATTATGTTAATGATCCATTAATTCTTAAATTTTAAAATATGTTGTTTGGTTTCTTTGTAATTATTTTTATCATATCCAATGATTATATGGTAATCAAAAAATAATTTTCACTCTTGATTTGATAATTGACCTATAGATCTATGTCTAGTAGTAGGTAGAGGAATCAACATTTTGTCAAGTATCATTTGTAATATGGTGTGTGGTTTATCTTGAATATTTGGTACTTGAAATTTTTTGGAAGTTTGTGCATCCATGAACTCCACATTATTGATTTAATTTTTCTATGGATTCAGGTTTTAACCTTTGATACAATGCACTATGTGAATTTATTCTTGTGCCTAAATCATGCATTATTTTACAAAAAAAAAAAAAAAAAACTTGATGGTGCACTAGTATATGAGACTCTTGTTTTGAGATAACATTGCAAAAATTATTTATAGTTTGATTGCCTTGAATTATTGTCTTTCATTTATCCAATTCACATTATTCTTGAACATAAATATTTGATTTATTAATATTATTTATAAATTAATTTTATTGATACTCTCTCATACCTGTAAGCATAAACATGTTATGATATCGATACTTAACTTGATAAATAGGTGAAACATTTAACTTATCCAAATAGTCAAAAATATTTTCTTGAAATTTATTATCATCATCATAAATTTCATTATTTTTTATGAATTCATGATCTAGATCTTCTAAATTAACCAATAATGAAATATATGTTATTGTCTATTTGCATTACTTAATATTAGTATGTGATTCCTTCATTATCTTTTAATTAATTGATACATTTGTAATTGGGTATTTTTTCATGTACATTAATCAACTATCCAACCTCATATATATCCATTTTATCTATTTGGATAATATGTGATGGAAGAACTATGGAATAATGAATAAATTTTGATTTAGAATTAATTTAATTATTAGATTGCATCATTTTCTAAAATTTGAATGGATTATCATTTTTATAACATGTATACAAATTTTCTTTATGCATGAATTTCAAGCATCTGTGTAATGTAGATGGTACTTGTTATATATCATGTATCCATGGCTAACCCAAGAGTAAGTTATAATGTAGATGATTAGGCATGACTTGAAACATGGTAGTCAATGTATTAGGTCCTAGTGTCACGTATGGTGATATTGTTCCAAGTACGTGGCAAGGGATATTATTAAATCCCATTATGCTTCTATATGAATTTTGAA
>JARHVA010002696.1:2257500-2312500 GCA_037957365.1 Torreya grandis | reverse complement strand
ATTCATGAAAACAATGGATGAGATGCATGAAAAAATATAAGCCTAAACTAATATTATGGTGTATAAAATGCAAACTAAAAGGACATCATAGAAATGATTATCTAACATTAACAATGAACTTTGTGAGATATGTAGAGTAGTAGGACATGCAACTTCCAAGTGTTATCTATTACAGCACTACATATAAAAATCATAGGGTTTGTTTAGAAATTATTATAAATCCACTAACCAAGATGAAAAAATTTGTTGAGCATTACCTAAGTTGAAAGAATATATTATTAAGAATGTCTTTGTAGTGATAGCACAACAAATGTTGACTGTGAAGTAGAAGATTCTAGGATTAGAAGTGGAGATGATAAGTGTGACTCAAGGAAGCCCTGGATGGATGCTTGTATCTCCTTGGTATTAACCATAGGCTTTGGTAAGTTGGAATAATGCATCATCTCCATCTTATCACTATTTTATTCAGTGTTGGCAACCTTGGACTAATATAAACCTTCAGTAACAAATATTTAATTGGGCTCTGAGTTCCCCTCAACACCAATATGGGGGGTATGATGCACAGCAAAGCCAATAATTAGGGTATGGTGGGAAAAAAACACAAGGTTGGGGATACCAATAAAAAGAGGTAGACATAGGGGAGATTAAAGGGGAGGATATTATGGGGGATATCAAGGACATAATAATAAAAATTAAAAAACCCAACCACCTATGCAATGTTATTTATGTGGAGCATACAACCACTATGATAGGAATTGCCCCACTAATACACAGAGATAAATCTATTATGTATACTATATATTTGAAGGTCAAAACTAAATAGAAGATTGTTTAATGATTGAAAAATAAAGTAAGGAAAAGCTAGTGCATAATGTAAACATGATTAATGTGCAATCAAAAGAGGTTGCATTTGTACAAGCAATCACTAGGAAATAGAGAGTAGAATAAGGGTTACCACCATTGGAAATTCCACCAGCTCAAAGGAATATAAAAGTATAGTGGGATAAATATCTCAATCATAATATTGAAAATAATTTTATGTACCAAGTTGTATAGGTTCTATAAGAAATCCAATAAAAACTAGCTTTTGAACGAAATAATAAAGCTATTGATACTCAAATATATGAGAAAATTGTAATAATTATGAGAAAAGAGGGTGTGGTGACTATCTTGATAGATTTGATGAAGTTACTTAGCACCTTGCATAATGAATATATTTCATAGAACATTAATAATCTCCTACATAATCTTTTGGAGTTTTCACAATGAGGCCAACAACATACTGACAAAGTATTATGGTATGTTAAGACTAATAAACCTTGAGATGTTGATTCTCGTATGGACATTGATCTGGTTTGATATGATATTTTGAATGTAGTGTTTGATTTTAGTAGCATAGTAAATATGATTCTGTGATCAACTTGGGAATCCAATGATTGACTAACCTTAAGCTACAATCTAGTTACTCTTAGTTTGGCAAATTATGGTAGGGTGAAACCCATTAGAAAGATAGAGGATGTTGAGATCAAAGTAGTAAAGCTTAATTTACATGGATATTTTGAGGTCATTGATATAAAGATAAAATAGACCCATTTTCTTAACTTGATTAGTAACAAATGGACCTATGATGGCCAAATGACCATTAACACTATGCACAATCAACTAGAGGCACATCAAGGGGATAAGATCATAGTTATACCCCTTAATAAATTTGAGAAAAAGTGGTATATCATCCCAAAAGAGCTAGTCTCCTTATGCCTATGGAGATAATAGTTGGTTTAAGGTCAACTTAGATAAAAGATAAACTACTTATAATCTGTATAGTATCAAGTTAGATAATTGCACATTATGTAGTAGAAAGAGTGACCAGTGTAAAATCATGTTATCATAAAGTCTCCATTTAGACATATTCAAATAGAAGAATGTGTTTCTCTATCAGTACACTCTTCCATGAAATTTAAAGTATATTTATTATATAATATAGGTATGATAATGATGGATTACATAGAGCCTACACTAGAAGGTGTTTTACCTTGGGAAATAATATCATCCATAAGTGGTGACTCAGATACACATATGTTGAATTGGGCTCAGAGAGATCATGAGATGTGACCTTTTATGTATGGTGTTCACTATTGAATTTTAGATACCTCAATATTTTGAGATAGAAGATATTAATCATTTCATATTGAGGCTTGAAACACCATGTGCTAGAGGTGGAGTAACAATTCAACAAACTTAGCTATGTAGTAAAAGGGACTGTTGTAACTTGGTGGGTAGTGCACACAAACCTAGAAATTCATTGAGAAGAAACATGCAAAGTTTTTTGTGTGAGATTCCAATTACAAACTACAGTGAACTTTGAATGGCCTTTATTTTAAGGTCAATGTCACAAGTTGTACATTTATCAATGTGTAGATATATGAACCGCACATGGAGTAGAACCAAGATATTGGGTGCACATTTTTAATCATACAGTAGCACCTCTACCAATGGCTTGGTATATGCACCAAGAGATTATAAGAGAGACCAAGCATTAGGTGTAAGTGTGATAATATTTTATTCAAACTTTTGTGTTCAAATATGATAGTCCAATAGTGCATAATGCCTTACATAAGATCAAAATATATCTTTCTGATGGATGAGGTGAAGACCTAGCCACTAAAACTAAATCATCAACCCAATAGGAAGTTGTATAGGATTTGAATGTGGCACTTCATAATTATAAGGTTGGTAAACAAGAAAAAGGTCATGTTAAGCCATGAAATGGAATAATAAAAGAATTGACAAAGTCTAATGATAATGATGAAGATCTCAACCTAGAAGGATTATTTGAACCAAAATGGGAAGTTGAACCAAAACTAGTTCAAACTTTAGAGCAAGCTAAAGAATAAATATTGTGCGACATAAACATCCCATAGAAGGAAGGCAAGTGCATTCTATAAGATGATTTTCCTAGTGGATCAAGTAAAGTATACAAAGATCCCATGAAAAATATTTAAAATAACATTGGAATAGAGTTGGCTCCTAATCTTGAAACTGTGGGAGACTATTAGGGGTAAGAATAAATTTTGGAGGCTTTGTAGTTGTTAATGGATTATAAATATGTGTTCCCAACCAAATTATCAAAATTAAAAGGTGTAGATCTATCTTTTGGAGAGATTCATATAGAATTAAAAGAGTGAAATTAACCTATTAAAAATCATTCCTTAGGCTCAACCCCAATATAAAGATCAAAGTAAAGGTTGAATTGGATCATATGCAAGAAGCTAGAATCATTTATCTAGTTTAAAAAGAAGAATGGGTGAGCCCTATCATTATGAAGCCAAAGAAAACATGGGAGATTTAGGTGTGTGGGTAATACCACACACTCAATAATGTTTGTGTCAATGACCCATTCCAAATACCATTCACCAATTAAGTCTTTGAGTCTGTCATAGGGCATGAAGTGCATTCATTCACAGATATCTGTACTGGATACCACCAAATTCCCATTGCAAAGGAGAACCAAGCTAAGACTACCTTCACAAGTGAGTGGGGATCATTCACATACAAAGCAATGCATTTTATCTTAAGGAATGCATTCGTAGTATTTTATATGGATGTAGTAAATGCATTCAAAGACTTCATCCATAACTTTCTAGAAGTCTATTTAGATGACTAGGTTTTTTTCTCTTTGTTTAAAGAACATTTGTCAAAACTATGATTAATGATAGAACAATGTTGCACTTTGTACATTACTTTGAATCTAAATAAATGGCTATTATTTTAAAAAATTGGTGTTTTATTGGGTCATGTATTATGTATCAGTGGTTTTTTAGCTGATCCAACTAAGATTGTTGTAATAATAAGAATGTCACCTCCAACCGATTATATAGAAGTGCACACATTTATAGATCATATGGGATATTATAGAAAATTTATCAAAGGATATATAGTTATATTAACGTCAATGGAGGAAATACTATGCAAAGATATACTTTTTGAATGGATAGTAAAATTCCAAGTGGAATTCATTGATCTAAAACAAAGGCTAGTAATATCACCAATTCTATTTTTTCTTGACTAAAAGAAGCTATTCGATGTAGATGTGGATTATTTTGGCACTATAGTAAGAGTTGTTTTAGCATAACTAGGTGAAGGTGGGTTGGACCATCCCATACATTTTTCTAGTAAAAAATATCAACTATAGAAAATAACTATACAACTACCAAGATAGAGGCATTATCTATTGTATTTATGTTGTAATTTTTTTGAAATTATTTGTTGTCTACACCATTTGAGTTCTTTACTAATTACTAAGCACTACACTACCTGGTTAACAAGCCAATGATTGGGAAGATGCATATCTAGGTGGCTTATGCTATTTCAAGAATTTAAATTCCACATCAATGTTAAGCCATGTTGATAAAATCTTGGGCCAAATCACTTGAGCAGGTTACATAATGGGGTGGAACCAGAAGAACTAGAAGATGAATCCCCAAATTTGTACTTATTCAAGGTTGTTGTAATTTTGGACAATATGGAGTATATTTCTAACTTCTTGGAGTACATAACTTTCCCTACACACTATTTGGAAAGGGATAGAAAGCAAATGGTCACCTAGGCTATACAATATAGAATCATCAATGTCTTTTAGTACAAGTTGAGCAGAGATGATGTGTTGTGTAGAGTAGCACTAGATTATGAATGACCACCATTTATTTAATAAGATCATCAGGGAATTATAGGAAGTCACTTTGTAGGTGAAGTCACTGCAAGGAAAATCTTAAAAAGTGGTATTTTAGCTTACATTATTTTAGGATGTGCATAGAGTATCCAAGCATTGTGATATATGCTAATGAATGGGTAAGCCAAATCAATGTGACAAGATGTCATTGGTCCTAATGATTATAGATCAACCATTTGAATAATGGGGAATTAGTTTTATTAGAACCTATGCTAACAAGATCCAGTTGAGTATGACTAGAATTTCCAAAAATTGAGAAACAATGATCTAATGCTAAAAAGATAGTCTAATAATGATAATGAGTATATTAGGCACATATTTAGGAATTAATGTAATTAAATGATAGAAAATAAAAAAATTTGGCACATAGATGGTAAATGTATTGAAGTGTTAGGTCATATGAACCAAGTTTTGTTGTTTAGTTTGTGTGTTATTTTAGATTAAAATAATGCAGGGGCTTGCATATCTTTATGAGACACCCCCTTAGTAAATATGTTAATAAATAAATGATATTTTTAGGTAATGATTTTAATCATTAATTACCTATAGGTTAAGTTTTAGTCGTTTGGGTATGTAACCAGTTGGAAATTGGACTATTATGTCCTGTATGCAAACTTATTTTGTAAAATCTATTTAACCTTTTAGGTATCCTTGTAACTAATTAATATGAGATTTTTAATTTTAATATATTTTTTTCATTCTATATTTTGTTTACCCCTTATTCCTTTTCCAACATTGGTATCAAAACTTGGTTAATGACTTCAAAAAGCAATAATGGAAGATCCCTAAAGAGACATGTTTTCAAGGTGAACATGAAGGTAGAGAAAGAAAGCAATTTTTGACAAGGTATTAATGTCTAATTTTTTTATTTTTGAGTTTTAAAATGTCCAATTTTTTTTCATATCTCTAAAATACTCATAGATCTAAATTTTATGGCCCCAAAGGCATAAAAAAATAAATTCAATTTTTTTTAATATTCTATGAACATTTTGTGTGGCCTAGCATTGGGGATCTCAGTAAAAATTTGATTTTGTGCAACCAAAGGCTTCCATAAATTAATTTATAAAACCCAAAAATCTATATTGCAAGACTAAAATCATATGTATACTGCCTAAATTTAGTTGGAAACACTTGTTTGTTGTTGTATGGTGTTTAGAAGTTATTTGACAAGGTTGAACATCATTTGTAAAGCCTTGTATATCCCAAAAACTCATTTTGAAGGTTTGTATAATTCAAAAAATTATTTTTGGTCCTTGTGTTGCTCCAAAAAAATTTAAAAAAAATAGTTTATACATTTTTGTGACATGTTTGTATGACATTTTGATATTTTGTTTGCATTTGTACAACTTTAAACCCTTTAAAACTCTTGTAAAATAATCTTATATGGATTTTTGTGCAACCAAATCAGCTCCAACACATTTGATATATATTGGTACAACATAGAGGATGTGGTAATAAATACTATGGTGCATAGTTTTATTTTATAAGCTTAAAACTTAATTTTTTCAAAATTGTTTTATTAAAGTGTGCCCCACAAGAGAGAGACAAGATGTAGTTTTCACTTTCACGATGAATATTTGGGTAAATGATTTTTAAATACACACATATAGTTTCTTTTTTTTAATCATAAAACTATAATTTATATAGATCATATACAAAAAATATTTCATAATTTTTTTTAAAGTAGTTGGTTAAAGTCATCGTGTAAGTCACATGCAAGAAAGAGGTTCAAGGGTTAAAACTCATCAAACCAATTTTTTGGTCCAGCCTTTTTCTTGTCAAAATCAATTTAGGGAATCTTTTTTGAAATATTCTCTTTGTAATTTTTGAGGTGATTAAAAAATAAGTGAAAAATAATAGTTTTGGAGACATGAGGGTGTATTTTTTTTTATTTTTGTGACTTCTTACAACTTTTTGAGACTTTTGCATCTAGTTGATTTTTTGCCTAGAGATAGTTGTGTAACCAATTATTTCCTAGGTTTTGGAATGTTTTTGATAAAGGAAGGTGGTAGACCAGGGGCTGAACCCTTATAGATCAAAAAAGACAAGAAGTCAATCAAACAAAATATGCCTTCTGAGAAGAGACGACACTAGCAGAGTACCAACAGACACAACAAATAGAATAAACAAGAAACAGAAAGATGAGAGTCAGAGAGGTCTCTCCTTACATAACCATTGATTTGAGAAGATCATTTAGTTTCTCATTATTCTCTACATTGACAGCAAGCCTAGTGTTACCCACTTCTTTCAGCATAGACATGTTCAAGAGAATTGAATTTTGGAGCCCATTGGTGAAGTTCTACTCTAGCTTTTGAATACGATCCTTCAGGGCATCAATTTCAGATTTCAAACCAATCTCATTCTTAATTTCCTCATGAGCTTCCTCGACATACATTGTCCCCCTTTTGTCAAAATTTTCCATAATGTCAGCATCATCCTCCTCAGTAACCTCAAATTCCCTAGTCTCCTACTACCCTTCAGTGTCCTAAAAAATTTCCTGGACATCCAATTCCTTAGACTCTTCCTCCTGGGCGGCTTCCTCTGAAGTGCTCTCCAAATAATCAAGAAGTCTAGCTTTAGGAGTGAGTTTACTATAAATCCACCTCGATCTTCAAACTCTAGAGGAGAGGCCTTCCTTATTGACCTTAGAAGACTTATAAGATTTACCACCTTGACCCCCCATGGCCCTACCAAGATTTTTGTGGGTCCTCTCAGTGGTCCCCCCAATATTCCCTTCCTCCACATCAACCTTCCTCTTCCTACCCTTATTTCTTGCAAATGAGCTAGGGGTGTCAATAGGGGTCTCTTCTAGGGTAGACAAGATACTTCTTTAGTTTTGGTAGGAATAGGGAGAAAATAGGACTCATCGATAGCATCACCAAACAAAGGATTATATGAAATATCTCCACTATCAATTTTGATAGTCTTGGATGGCTCAAGGGCTCAGTGAAAATTATAAAAACAAAAAATGAGGCCCTGGTATAGGGGAATATGGTTCATATCTGGCTTTTTAGACATTTTTTCTCTCACCCTAAGGACATAATGTTCTAAAGAGGAGAGTAGGTAAAAAGGAAAACTAATAAGAGCATTACGCATGAAGTGATATAAAAGGGGGAGATGGTAATTATAAAACTTGGTAAATCATGCTTTGAGTGTGAAGTACTTCATGAGAATGAAGCACACTCTGTCCTATGGCTCAGGTAGTTTAGCACGCTTGAATCCTCCTTGGTAGGGAATGAGTTCTTTGCCTTCACCCAGGAATAGTTTATGGCTTGAAAGATCCATAATTTTTGTTTTCCTTTGAAGCTTTATCCCCTGCATGGTCATTCTTGTAGCCATAACAATCACCTTTTCATAAATCTCAAAACTGATTCTACCAATAGTGACTCACCTATTTAACCAGGACCTCACAAATTAATTGAACAAGTTTTCATCAAACCAATTAAGCCTTTCCAGGTATGGGCTGATCCCCCTTCCTTACAGTAATGCCAAACCAGTGGATTATCTTTGAATTCATAGCAAGAGACTAGTTCTATTTGAATTCAGTCTCCTCCCATTTTGGATTTACAACCCAAACCCGTAGAGTTCCTAATTTTAACCTTCAATTTTGAAATGGTTACAAACCCTTGATCCTGCTTATGGATAATGAAAATGTGATGGCTCATAATTCAAAATACCATACAGAGATGATGTTGGCTACTCCCATGCTTGGAAATCATTTCCCATCTATCTTCATAATGAGACCCACGTGCCTTAACATCTTGATACAATAAATCATGAATGATTATCAAAAGAGTACCATAGTTATCAAGTTTTGAGATCCACTATGGCCCCCTCCAAATGGACTGTCTACGAGAGATGTCCGTCTCATAAGTTTGACTCATCCTTAACAAGTCATCTCCTTTTGAATAATATCCATAATGTTTAAACGAATATGAACAACTTAGTGCCATACCTACCAATCTAAAAATTGCTAAACAAGATTGGCACAAGCATCAGCAACACTATTTCCCTCTTGTAAATATGAGAAATATCCACTCCAAAAAACTTTTGCAAAAGAAATTGGATATCCCTAATGATATATTTTAGCTTAATTCCCACATTTGATGCTTTATTAACTACATCGATGACCATTTTAAAATCTCCTTGTATACTCAAGTTCCTTATTCCTAGGGATATAGCCAATTTTAACCCCCATAGGGGAGCCATTGCTTTAGCATAATTATTGCTCTGGGATCCTATTCCACCAGCATAGATAGTAATCATCCATCCTTTATCATTTCTTATAATTCTTCCTCCACTAGCTTTACTATAAGACTTAGATGCCCCATCAAAGTTGAGTTTCATCCAGTTAGGCTTTGGGGGAATCCATTTAGTATTTAGTCTATGTAGAATTTTGGAGTTATTATAATCAGGGATCTGGTTTAAAACCTTCCATTTAGCTGCAATTTGATTTTCAACTTGAGTTAGGGGTTTCTCCATAAAATGAATATGAGCAGTGGTGACACTTTCCATAAGAGTCTCAGCAAAGGAATGAAACACCTGAGATGCATTTCTAGCAGTGTCCCTAAAAATTCTATGGTTGCGCTCTTTCCATAAAATCCAACTCAAAACTAGTGGAGTTTGATTCCATAATTCCATAAGCCAGGGATGTGTAAAGGTTAGATTCTAGCTAAGAATTACTTCCTTAAGGTCAGAGTTATAGACCCATTCAATACCAAAGTTATTTAGAATTATGCCCCATAATTCTCAAGCAAAATCACAGTGAATGAAGAGGTGTGATACTGTTTCCTCTTTTGAACCACATAAACAACATCTGTTGACCAGGGTAGACCCTCTCTTTTGAAGGTTATCCTGTGTTAAGATTTTATTATGAACAGCAGCCCACCAAAACATGTTAATTTTTTGTATAAGTTTACAATTCCAAACCTTTTTCCATACATCTTTATTCTGAGCCTCAGGAATCATCAAATGATATAGACACATAGGAGTGTTTATTTTTTATATAAGGTCTTTGTATATGAGTTATATGAAAAAAATGTCTTAAAAATGATGACTCAAAGTGTTTTAATGGACTATGAGTGCATTTTCAATGGAATCTAACACCTTGAATTTTATCAAAGGTTTAAAATATACTTCAAAACTATGGATGTAACATTATTTACCATCACTATTTTTTTTAGAGATGATATAATTTCACTTCAAGGTTTATAGGTCGTTAGAGATCTGATAAGCTGACATATCCATCACCACACCTAGTTTGAGCAAGTTGCTAGGTCCAAGATTAGGATATGTTATAATGGAAATGTTGGATAGATAGTTATGTATTTTTTCTATCACTTTTAGTTTTTAAATTTATTGAACTTATTTATATAAATAAAATATATTTTTTTGATTGTTTTTTTTCATTTCAAGTACTTATCACCTCTCATATGATAATGGGAAGAGACTGCATGGCATTCTATCAATTGTCAGTGATTGTAGGAGTTGGTAGGTGAGTTTTCATAATCATCAATGTTGAGTAAAGGTTATACTATGCCATTAAGCATCACAAAGATGTGTAATACATAGTACATGATAGACACTAGATGGGTTTCTATGTGAAACCTTATGTGGATAGATGTAGTTTATCAAGAATTGATCTTATTCAATTTTAGCATAGTATAGAATGGTCATAGGGGATAATCATGCCCATTAGGATGTTCATCATTCATGACACAAATTTCAAGGTAATAGGCTTTTGTGTGAAGCAACATTGGTTGATCAGTACCACAATGTACATTGTGCTAGCTATAATTAAAATAAATATTTTTAATGACTTTGAAGTCATATTCTATAGATCATCTTCTGTACCCATTTGGATCATGGGGGATTTTGGGGGTCATTTAATCTAGGTTTTATTTTTTAGTTTGTGTGTTAGTTTAGATTAAAATAATATAGAGGCATGCATCTCTTTATGAAACACCCCCTTATTAAATAGGTTAATAAATTAATGTTAGTGTTAGGTATTAATGTTAATAATTAATTACTTATAGATTAATTGTTAGTTGTTCAAATATGTAACAGGTTGTAACTTGGACCATTGGGTCACATAGGCAAAACTATTCCATAAAAGTTATTTAACCTTTTAAGTAGTTGTGTAATTAATCAATGTCAGATTTTAACTTATAACATAGTTTTTTCATTGTATTCCACGTTTTCACCATGTGATTGTTCCAACATGATTGTGGGAAAGAGTCATATATGTACACACAAGTCATGTATGGTAAAGATAGGTCAACATTGACATTTTCAAGTGTCTAATACCATAATTATGTGTCTACAGAATCTATACCATTTAAATTTGTAATATGTAATAAATTATTATGTGTCATTAATGGAGTCTAAAAATCATCATTTAAGTAGCACCAATGTCATAGGAAAAATTTGAATAGGTAACATCCTAGGTGGAAAGTGATGTTGTAGCTAATTCCCTAGCGTATCTCAATCTATAGGTGATATGGTAGACACATGGTAATGCCCAATAAATGGAGTACACATATAAGTGCCTAATTATAAGATGATACATAGAATTAATAGATATAAAATTATACATGACATAAATTAATCAATAGAGGACACATGGAAGCAACTACTTAGTAGTGGACACATGACAGTTCCCAATCAGTAGATGACACATTGTGGTTCCAAATAAATGGACACATGGAGGTATCTAATCAATGCAGGGAATTTTTTAGTTTAATTTGGTAGAGGAAACATATATGTGTTAATTCATTAAAGTACGCATATAAATTCCTATTTAATGAAGTAAGCATGGCATCACCTAGTCTATAGAGGACAAGTGGAAATGGCCAGTCAATGGATGACACATGACTATGATCAGTTAATGTAAGACACATGGTAGTTATAAGTTATTAGACATGTACTAGTGACAAATTATTGGAGATAATGTTTTAATCCAAAATTAGGGGTCCACTGAGCATCTATAAAGGTTTTGTGGTGCATAGGTGGAGCTTTATTTAGTGTCCATATAGGTGACTCGATAGAATAGGTCAAAGCATAGTTACTAATAAATTCCACATGGTAGTCCATATAGATATATATATAATAATAAATGGAAGTATATAAAGGTTTGTATAATGAAATTTGATAGTCCTACCATGACTAAATTACTATTTGTACATGATTTCCCATTTATAATTAAACTTAAAATAGTCTTAAATTTTTTAAACAACTTTGTTTGACTTTTTTTAGGAATTGAATAGAATATTTTGAGATTTTAATAGGGGTGGTATAATTTTATACCTTTTCAAACTTAGACATAACTATTTTTTTATAAAAAATGGATATAATTCATGATGTTCCTATGTTGATGGGAAATAATTTATGGGATTGGTATTCATCTATGAAGGATACAATGAGTGTTATGGAGTTATGGTAATTTTTTATGTGGACTAAAAGATTTATTTATACCAAGTAAGAGGAGGATGGATAGTTAAAGATGTAATGTTGATTTATATGAATTATATTGATCAAAATTACACCCAATATTTTTTATCATGTCAAAGGGATTAATAATCTAAATGAGATGTGGTTTAGATTGAATTATTAGTATGGGAGGTAACGATACAAGAATGAGCTTATTCACTACATGAGAAAGAATTAAATATTGATTGAACTAAATATTTTGCTTGTAAAGGATATCCTATAATTAAAGCATGATAATTAAGACAGTAAGATAACACAAAAAAACATGTTTATGTTATTAATTCTATGTTTATCGATGATTGTACTCTACTCATGGCATTATAATTTTTGGTATTGATGAGCATGATTTTTTGATAATAATGTTATTTATCACCATGTTTATGTCCATGTATTTTTTATGTCATTATGCTCATATGAATGATCATGTCAAGGTAATGGGTCTCCATCTTCCAAGAATGGATTTTTTTAGAAGCATATATAAGTAGTTAGTGAAAATCTGCATTATAAAATGGGTTATATAAGTGGTTTACTTCAAAATAATGTCAAAGGTATTTTTATTCTTACATAGGTTATTTACGCATAAGGATGGGGAAGAATTGGTTATTTCAATTATTCTCACCATAGAAGTCTTTTGGTATGTTCCATCTATAAAAGGTAACCAAATTACTCAAAGGCCACTCATGAAAGTAACAAGGGGCAAGAGGAGTAGCAATAGATCATCAATAAGAATAATTTATACTTATATTGAGGAAAAGTATGGAATTTTGTGAAGAATTACTAAATAATCAAACACATGATAATATGATACACTATATGTGTATTTTATAGGTCATGGCTTGATGAATCATTTTGGAATACATTCATCATATAGCGTACATAGGGTGGATTATTGGTCTTAATATGGGACACATGGAGCATGTATATGTTTGTAGATATGTGATGATTTCCATGTATTTAGATATGATGGTCATAGGTAAATGAGGAGGAATAATAGAGATATATTTCCTTGAATAAGAGTGAGCATAAAGAAGGCATAAAATATGAATTAAGATATTACTATTGATTCTTATTCATTTTTCATATATGTCCATGGATATGAGATGATACCAAACCATGGTTGAGTTGTACACATTCTATCATTAGGAATATAAAGAGCTAAATTTTGTTAGTTTCTTATTAGTTAAATTAAAAGAGAATTTGAATCAAAAAATAAAATAGAAACTAAACTAATATTGCCTACGTACTTGGTTGAGCTTAACGTAATGAAAAAAATTAAAAATAGAAGATAAAACATAAGATTATGCTACCTCTCTTATCAAACTAGTGCTCATTCATTGGCATAAATGATGTTCATACTTTATTTGTGGGAAATAGAGACCGTTTTCAATACAATTTCCATTTGGGAAACACTTCTCTAAGACCAATTAAGGCTTGGATCGGATTGGCTTGGCTTGGTGAAGCTTCTCCTTAATCAATCTGACATTATATATTTAGTTTGAGAGCTTATTGAAGGCATTCCTATAGAACAACCTTACACACAAAAGCTTCTTCAAAGAGAGTAAGGACACTCTTATTTATAGGTTAGGCAAATCCATTATGGCCTTAGAATCACAAATAATATGTGTGGTGGATATTGAATTAAAGATGTAATTAATATTCTTCAATTAATAAATATGACTCATAAATGCATATCTTTTTGAGATATTTTATGAGTGCATGACAACTCACAAAAGTAATGATGAAGAGGCCTAATATTTTACACTTTTGAATTTTTAATTTTAGATATTCATTAATTTTGAATGGATTATTTAACTAATAACTTAATTGAGTTTAATCAATTAAGCAAATTTTATTATTCTTTTGACCCTTTCTAAAATTTGGTCAAGTGCCCTGCTCAATGAGTCTAAAATGTTAATTTTTTAGGTCACAACCTAACTAGGGATGAATCCATGGGAGTTTATTAGTGCATATAGGGTAATATCCTAAATAAATAAGTTTTGACATGATTCTAGGTATTTTCATCTGATGTGTGGATGAATTTGGGTTTTTTGATGATTTCTAAGCTTTTGGTAGAAATCAATTTGAAGTCTAGTTTAGACACAAATGTGGATGAAACAAGGTGTCTAAATTCACCTCTATTTGAGAAGGCATTGTAAGACTTAGGCACAGTAACATATTTTCAAAGAATGAAAGAGTTGTTAAGAAGAAAAATAAGATAATGATTTAGGAATGATGCTCCAAACAAAGTTTAGGAAGCCTATGATTCCCTCTCAAGGGAGTGGCTAACACATATGATTGATGGACAGTCCCTAAAAAAGAAGAAAGATGAATAAATAAATCAACCCATGGATGAGATTAATCCAATTGAGCTAATTCTTGTACATGTGGATTAAAATATTGATTTTTCCAAAGATGGTTATAATCAGTAGCATAATGATGTGCCCTAATAGGGAGAATGGGTTTAACTATTGATTTATTAAAAGGAGGTTATAATTAGAGGCCCAATGATGTGCTCTAGTAGGATGTATAAGTTAAACTACTAATTTTCCCAAAGGTGTTTATAATTAGTGGCACAATGATCCACCATAGCAGGGTAGATTAGTCATGGAATAAAATCAATTTTATCCCATTAGGGTGAATTGGTAATCATAACTCAAGGATATAATATGTCACATAGATTAAATACGAGTAGGCACAAATATGTGTGTGATGGTATAATGAATTTTCAAACGCTAAAGAATCCATAAATAACTAGGCACATGAGGATGTGCAAAGTGATGAAATAAATTCCTGGAAGATAATAATAGGGATGGAAAATAATTGTGATCAAACTGACTCAAGATACAACATGTATACAAGTGTTGCCTACATAGTCCAAATAGACCTCAAGAAAATGTAGTTCACCTAAAAGTGGGAAAAAGTGGAATGCAAAATAGAATATAAAAATAAGAATTGATTAATATGGATGATTCGATTGTACGTACCCATGTAGTGATATTCATCCTTAATAGCATTGATACAACTAGAATGGTCAATGCATTTATTTGATCAAGGAGTAGGGAATAACTACCAAATTAAACAAAAATAATTACTACCCACTACATTGCTTATAAGATACACTGGCCTATTTTTTATTTTAGCATGCGATAGTATGCACCATGATGTAAAACATCATGATGACCTAGCTATAATGTACATAAGGATTGACTCTAAATCCAATAGATAATTGGAAACAAAACTACTAATGATAAAAACCATGACAAAAATGTTGATGTATGTATGGATAGACTCAAGTAAAATGCACAAGGAATCATCCCATTAATTCATATACATTGAGTTAAGGCATAATAATGAAAACAAATAAATAGGTAAATAAATAAACAAATAATGAAGCAAACACACACAAAGATTGAAAATAAAAGCAAAAAAAAACATCTTATCATTAACCAAGTCAATATCTACATGTGAAGGATCAATGGAATGATAAATTAATGGTTCCCCAAAGCAAGGATATATGCAATGGGATAACATGTAGGGATAAGATATCTTGGTATAAGTTGAAATCTTTGGTTTTTCCCTAGCATAATGAAAGTTGCAAGCTTGGCCTAAAAGTGTGAATGGGAACCAACCATGAATTTGCCCCTGCAAAATAGATTTGGGAAAGACACATCCTAATTAATTCTAAAATAATTGGCTCAAGGACTAAGATTCCCCAAAGTGGGTGTATTAAGGATCATTGACTAGGTTTAGGACTAGATAAATGTTTTTGGATTTTTTAGCTTTATATCTATGTAGGAGATTATAATCCACTTTCAAATGTTTAGGGTTTTTGAAATGCTTTTAATGTTTTTGGAATTTTTGGCATCTCTACTCATTATATATTTATAAGATACCAATCATAAAATGGTAAGAGCATGGGATAAACCAAGGGTGTAGTAGTGCATCAATATAAAATGCATAATGTACATAAAATTGACTTACAAAATGGTGAGAGTATTGGCTTGGGTTGATCACAAAATGGAGAGAGTGTGGAAAAGGGGGTGATTGGGTTGACCTCAATATAAACTAAATGCTATCTACATAATACTGAAGGACCTCAAGTCAATGAATTTTTGCCTATAGCAAATAATGTTGACTAAGTAATATTAGGTTGGGAATAGGCAAATGAGAAAATATATGAAATAATGATAAGGCAAGGTAAATATAAAATGGCAATGTAAATAGAAAGACAATTTAAATCTTAAGGCAAGGTAAATGGCAAGGCATGAAACAATAGTAAGACAGGGTAAATGGCATGGCATGAAACAATGGTAAGGTAGGGTAAATAGAAAGGCATTGTAAATAGCAAGGTAATTTAAATGGTAAGGCAAGGTAAATGACAAGGTAGGGTAAATATAAATTCATAAAATAATGGTGGGGTAGGGTAAATGTAAAGGCAAGGAAAATTAAATGATTATGTTGTTCCTATTGATGTGGAAATGCTCACATTGATCAACATATGATACAACTAGAATAGTCAATTGTTTAAAGTGCTAGCCCACACCCTTTCTAAATAGTTTTTATGTCAAGAACCTACTATTGATTTGGAATCTAATAGAACCATTGTGATATTCATTTGTAACAACCCCAATGGGTTTTATTATAATAATATTTAAAAAAATTAAACATTTACTCAAATTCACATTATAAATTTCATCACACTGAAAATAATAGATAGTGATCTTTAACTAAATACATTAGTTTTTAGCTAACCAAAATCAAGTTCAAGAACTAATCCATTTATCTAATGATCACAATATCAAGTACAATTTTGATTATAAATAAGAATACTACATTTATTTCATAAAAGTATATTTATAAATTTAGCCACTGCTTATACAATGTTATAGCAAATTGTTGTAATGATTAAATATAAAAAATAATATAAATTCAAAATAATACATAGTTTAATAATAATTTACAATGATACAATGCTCCATAAAGCATACGAGTCTCAACGAACTCAATTCATCTATAAGTAATCATGAATGTAGTCACTAGTGAAGTATTATTAAAGGGAGGGAGAGCATCATCAAAATGATTTTTCACACTAACCATGGACCATTGATCCTCCACAAAATATCCCAACAAGATAATGGCTCTCCCTTAATGGATGGGTACATAATGATAGTGCAAGATTCAAGAGTGACCATTAGAACCCATGTGTTGTAAGATAAATATTACATGTAGTATATCATAAAAAAACTTGTTTTAACATAATATCATAAAAAATCTATAACTAAATCAAATATATAAAACAAAAATATTTAATCATAAACACTACTTTGGCCAAAGTTTTTTTATAGTTATTTGATCTCTAAGATTAGTAAATTTCATACACACCACTCAATCAAATTACACCTTATCTGTGTATTAGTGACACTAATAAAGTAAGTGGAATTCATATCACTTACTTATTTAAGATCATTAATACTAGATTGGTTCTTATATTTAAAAATATTAAAACCAACAAACTTCAAAATGAATTTTTCCCTACTAGTAGCTATATTATGAACTAGTAAAAGAAACTCTCATTAACATTTAATCCATTAAATGTAATTTAATAATGTAAAACAATTAATTTTATTTAAAGCACAAGATAACTAAATTTTAAGACAATCATACCACTCGAGTAAGATTATAAATCAAGACAATCATACCATTTGTGTAAGATTAAAAATTAACATTAGATACTAAAATCCTTACATAAAAAATTTCACTCAGTGTCATTCAACCATATAACATCATTTACAATCTTATCCTATAATCACTTTATCTCCATATATCAAATTTGCATCAATAAGCTATTTATATTCCAGCCCATAATAATATGGTTTGTTCTAATTTCCAAACACTATTCACTTAAAAGTTCCCTAAATTTAAGTAAATCCATTCTGAGTTCAAACATATTAAAACTAGTAAACAAAAGTATGTATACCTCTTTGTTATACATAATATGTATTCAAAAATCAAATAGTTTATGCATGTGGTAAATGGTATACTCTGAATAGAATAATATTATGTCCATAATTTTATGAGTGTCACGTATAACTTTAGATGCATATACAAACATATCCCTATATTAAATTATTTTCAAATTTTATAGAAATACTTAAACTATAGCGTTTTGACTATGCTTTATATCTTTATACCCAACAGTCCATAACTTATATATCAAATGGTTTGAATAGCATATAAACTTTACTATACACAACCACGTATATATATAAACATATTTAAAAATATGAATGGATTTATACATATCTAAAAATATGAATGGATTTATACATTTCTATAATGGAAATTTTGGATAGATAGTTATGTATTTTTTCTATCACTTTTAGTTTTTGAATTTATTAAACTTATTTATATAGAGAAAATATATTTTTTGATTGGTTTTTTCATTTCAATGACATATCACCTCTCATCTAATAGGGGGAAGAGACTACATGGCCTTCTATCAATTGCCAGTGATTGTAGGAGTATAGATGTATTTGATCAAGCCTTGATCTTATTCAATTTTAGTATAGTAGAGAATGGTCATAGGGGATAATCATGCCCATCAGGATGTTCATCAATCATGCCATAACTCACAAGATAATAGGATTTTGTGTGAAGCAACATCAGTTAATCAGTAGCACAATGTACAATGTACTAGTTATAATTGCAACAAATATTTTTAATGACTTTGAATTCATATGCTCTAGATCATCTTCTATACCCGTTTGGATCATGAGGGGTTTTGGGGTCATTTAATCTAGGTTTTTTTGTTTAGTTTGTGTGTTATTTTAGATTAAAATAATATAGAGACATGCATCTCTTTATGAAACACCCCCCTCTTAAATAGGTTAATAAATTATTGTTAGTGTTAGGTATTAATGTTAAAATTTAATTAATTATGGCTTAAGTGTTAGTTGTTCAAGTATGTAATAGGCTGTAATTTGGACCATTGGGTCACGTAGGCAAACTTATTCCATAAAAGTTATTTAAAATTTTAAGTAGTGTAATTAATCAATGTGATATTTTAACTTATAATTTAGTTTTTTCATTTTATCCCATGTTTTCCCCATGTGATTGTTCCAACATGATTGTGGGAAAGAGTCATATATGTACACACAAGTCATATATGGTAAAGATATGTCAATATTGACATTGTCAAGTGTCTAATACCATAATTATGTGTCTATAGAATCCCCACCATTCAATTTTGTAATATGTAATAAATTATTATGTGTAATTGATTGAGTTTTAAAACCATCATTTAAGTAGCACCCATGTCACAGGAAATTTTTTGAATAGGTAACATTCAAGGTGGAAAGTGATGTAGTAGTTAATTCACTATTGTATCTCAATCAATAGATGATATGGTAAACACATGGTAGTGCCCAATAAATGGAGTACACATATAAGTGCCTAATTATATGATGATACATGGAATCACTAGATAGAAAATTATACATGACATAAATTAATCAATAGAGGACACATGGAAGTAGCTAGTTAGTAGTGGACACATGATAGTTCCCAATCAGTAGATGACACATTATGGTTCTAAATAAATGAAGGACACATGGAGTTATCTAATTGATAGAGAGAATTTTGTAGTTTGAATTTGGTAGAGGAAATATATAGTGTTAAGTCATCAAAGGATGCATAGAAATGCCTATTTAATGAAGTACACATGGCATCACCTAATTTATAGAGGACAAGTGGAAATGACCAGTCAATGGATGACAGATGACTATGCTCAGTTAATGTAAGACACATGGTAGTTCCAAATTATTAGAAACGTACTAGTAACCAATTATTGGAAATAATGTTTTAATAAGAAATTAGGGGTCCATTAGCATCTATAAAGGTGTTGTGGTGCATAGGTGGAAATTTATTTGGTGTTTATATAGGTGTCTCGGTAGAATAGGTCGAAGCATAGTTACTAATAAATTCCACATGGTAGTCCATATAAATATATATAATAACAAATGGAAGTCTATAAATGTTTGTATAATGCAATGTGACAGTCCTATAGTGGCTGCATTAATATTTGTACATGATTTCCCATTTATAATTAAACTTAAAATAGTCATAAATTTTTTTAACAAACTTTGTTTGACTTTTTTTAGGCATTGAATAGAATATTTTGATATTTTAATATTGGTGGTATAATTGTATACCTTTTCAAACATATAAATTACTATTATTTGTATAAAAAATGGAGATAATTCATGATGTTACTATGTTTATGGGAAACAATTATGGGATTGGTATCCATCTATTAAGGATACAATGAGTGTTATGGAGTTGTGGAAAAATTTTATGGGGACTTAAAGAGATATATCTACCAAGGAAGAGGAGGATGGATAGTTAAAGATGGAATGTTGATTTATATGAATTATATTGATCAATATTACACCCAATATTTTTTATCATGTCAAAAGGATAGATAATATAAATGAGATGTGGTCTAGCTTGAATAATTGATACGGGAAGTAACTATACAAGAATTATCTTGTTCACTACATGATAAAGAATGAAATATTGATTGAACTAAATATTTGGCTTGTAAAGGATATCCTTTAGTTAAAGCATGAATTAAGATAGTAATATAACATAAAGAAACATGTTTATGGTATTACTTATATTAATTATATGTTTATTGATGATTGTACTATACTCATGGCATTATAACTTTTGGTATTGATGAGAATGCTTTTTTAATACTAATTTTATTGATCACCATGTTTATTTTCATGTATTTTTCATGTTGTCATGCTCATATCAATGATCATGTCCAGGTAATGGGTCTCCATCTTCCAAGAATGGATTTTTTCAGAAGCATATATAAGTAGTTAGTGAAAATCTACATTATAAAATGGGTTATACAAGTGGTTTACTTCAAAATAATGTCAAAGGTATTTTTATTCTTACATAGGTTATTTACACACAAGGATGGGGAAGAATTGGTTATTTCAATGATTCTCACCATAGAAGTCTTTTGGTATGTTCCATCTATAAAAGGTAACCAAATTACTCAAAGACCACTCATGAAAGTAACAAGGGGCAAGAGGAGTAGCAATAAGAATAATTTATACTTATATTGAGGAAAATTATGGAATTTTGTGAAGAATTACTGCATAATCAAACACATGATAATATGATACACTATATTTGTATTTTATAGGTCATGGCTTGATGAATCATTTTGGAATACATTCATCATATAACGTACATAGGGTGGATTCTTGGTCTTAATATGGGACACATGGAGCATGTACATGTTTGTAGATATGTGATGATTTCCATGGATTTAGATATGATGGTCATAGGTAAATTAGGAGGAATAATGGAGATATATTTCCTTGAATAAGAGTGAGCATAAGGAAGGCATAAAATATGAATTAAGATATTACTATTGATTCTTATTCATTTTTCATATATGTCCATGGATATGAGATGATACCAAACCATGGTTGAGTTGTACTCATTCTATCATTAGGAATCTGAAGAGCTAAATTTTGTTAGTTTCTTGTTAGTGAAATCAAAAGAGAATTTGAATCAAACAATAAAATAGAAACTAATATTACCTGTGTACTTGGGTGAGCTTAACGTAATGAGAAAAATTATAAATATAATATAAAACACAAGACTATGTTACCTCTCTTATCAAACTAGTGCTCATTCATTGGCATAGAGGATGTTCATGCTTGACTTGTGGGAAATAGAGACCTTTTTCAATGCAATTTCCATTTGGGAAACACTTCTCTTAGGCCACTTGAGGCTTAGCTTGGTGAAGCTTCTCCTTAACCAATCTGAAATTATAACTTTGGTTTGAGATCTTATTAAAGGCATTCCTATAGAATAACCTTACACATAAAAGCTTCTTAAAAGAGAGTGAGGGTACTCTTATTTATAGGTTAGGCAAATCCATTATGACCTTCAGATCACAAATAATATGTGTGGTGGATATTTAATTAAATATGTAACTAATATTCTTCAATTAATAAATATGACTCATAAATGCATATCTTTTTGAGATATTTTATGAGTGCATGACAACTCACAAAAGCAATGATGAAGAGGCCTAATATTTTACATTTTTTAATTTTAAATTTTAGATATTCATTAATTTTGAATGGATTATTTAACTAATAACTTAATTGAGTTTAATCAATTAATAAAAATTCATTATTCTTTTGACCCTTTCTAAAATTTGGTCAAGTGCCCTACTCAATGGGTCTAATATGTTAATTTTCTAGGTCGCAACCTGACTAGGGATGAATCTATGTGAGTTTATTGGTATATATAGGGTAATATCATAAATAAAGAAGATTTTACTTGATTCTATATATTTTCATTTGATGTGTGGATGAATTTAGGTATTTTGATGATTTTTAGGCTTAATTTGCATAGTTTGGTAGAAATCAATCTGAAGTCTAATTTAGACATAGATGCAAATGAGACAAGATGTTTAAATTTTGCCTTTATTTGAAAATGCATTGAAATACTTAGGCACAAAAATGTATTTTCAAATAATGAAAGAGTTATTAAGAGTAAAAATAAGATAATGATTAAGGAATAATGCTCCAAACAAAGTTTAGGAAGCCTATAATTCTCCCTCGAGGGAGTGGATGACACATATGATTAATGGACAAACCCTAAAAAAGAAGAAAGAATAATAAATAAATTAACCCATGGATGAGATTAATCCAATTGAGCTAATTCTTGCACATGTTGATTGAAATAGTGATTTATCCAAAGATGGTTATAATCAATAACACAATGATGTGCCTTAGCAGGGAGAATGGGTTGAATTATTGATTTGTCAAAAGGAGGTTATAATTAGTGACCCAATGATGTTCTTTATTAAGATGGATGGGTTGAACTACTAATTTTTACAAAGGCATTTATAATTAGTGGCATAATGATCCACCCTAGCAAGGTAAATTGGTCATGGAATAAAATCAATTCTGCCCCAATAAGATGAATTGAAAAGCATAACTCAAGCATATAACATGTCACATAGATTAAATATGAGTAGGCACAAATGTAGGTGTCATGATCTAATTACTTTTTAAAGACTAAAAAATCCATAAACAACCAGGCACATGAGGACGTGAAAAGGGATGAAAGAGATTCTTGGAAGATAATAATAGGGATGGAAAATAATGATGATCAAACTGATCCAAGATACATAATGTATACAAGTGTTGCCTATATGGTCCAAATAGACCTCAAGCCAATGCATTTCACCAAGAAGTGGGAGAAAATGGAATGTAGAATAGAATAGAAAAATAAGAATTGATCAATGTGGATTATTTAGTTGTATGTACCAATGCAATGATATTCTTCCTTATTATCATTGATATAACTAGAATGGTCAATGCATTGATTTGATCAAGGAGTAGGGGATAACTACCAAAGTGAACAAGGATAATTACTACCCACTACATTACTTGTAAGACCCACTGGCCTAGTTTCTATTTTAGAACATGATGGTATGCACTATGATGTAAAACATCATGATGACCTAGACATAATGTGCATAAGGATTAACTCTCAATCCAAAAAATGATGCACCAATTATAAAAACCATGATAAAAATGTTGATGTATATATTGATAAACTCAAGTACAATGCACAAAGAATTATCCCATTAACGCATATACATTGAGTCAAGGAATAATAAGGAAATAAAATAAATGGGTAAATAAACAAACAAACAATGAAGTAAACACACACAAATATTAAAAATAAAAGCAACAAAAAGAATCCTATCATTAACCAAGTCAATATCTGCGTGTGAAAGATCAATTGAATGATAAATTAATGATGCCCCAAAGCAAGGCTATATGTAATGGGACAACATGTAAAGATAAGATATTTTGGTATAAGTTACAATCTATGGTATTGCCCCAATAGAGTGAAATTTGTGGTCTTGGCCTAAAATTTTGAATGGGAACCATCCATGAATTTGCCCTTGTAAAATAGATTTGGGAATGACACATCCTAATTAATTCTAAAATAATTGGCTCAAGGACTATGATTCCCTAAAGCGGGTGTATTGAGGATCATTGACTAGGTTTAAGATAAGAAAATTGTTTTTGGATTTTTTGGCTTTATATCTCTATAGGAGATTATAATCCAATTTCAAATGTTTAGGTTTTTTGAAATGTTTTTAATATTTTTGGAATTTTTAAGATACCACTCATAAAATGGTGAGAGTGTGGGATAAACAAAGGGTGTAGTAGTGTATCAATATAAAATGTGTAATGTACACAAAATTTACTTGAAAAATGGTGAGAGTGTTGGATTAGGTTTTTCATAAAATGGAGATATCATGGCAAAGGGGGTGATGGATTTGACCTCAATGTAAATTGAACATTGTCTACATGGTACTGAAGGACCTCAAGTTAATGTAGTTTTGCCTATAGAAAATAATATTGACTAAGTAATAGCAGGTTAGGAATAGGAAAATGGGTAAAGGTATGAAATAATGATAATGAAAGGTAAATATAAAATGATAATGTAAATGGAAAGACAATGAAAATTACAAGGCAAGTTAAATGGCAAGGCATGAAAAAATGGTAAGATAAGGAAAATGGCATGGCATGAAACAATGGTAAGGTAGGGTAAATGGAAAGGCAATGCAAATAGCAAGGTAAGGTTAATGGTAAGGTAAAGTAAATGACAAGGTAGGGTAAATAGCAAGGCATGAAACAATGGTGGGGTAGGGTAAATGGTAAGGCAATGCAAAGTAAATGATTATGTTATTCCTGTTGATGTGGAGATGCTCATATTGATTAGCATATGATACAACTAGAAGAGTCAATTATTTAAATTTCTAGCCCACACCCTTTCTAAATATTTATTCTATCAATAACCTGTTATTGATTTGGACTCCAATAGCACTATTGTGATCTTGATTTTTCACAACTCCACTGAGTTTTATTAGATTAAGATAAAAAAAATTAAACATTTACTCAAATTCAAATTACAAATTCCATCACACTAAAAACAATAGACAATGATCTTTAACTAAATACATTAATTTTTAGCTAACCAAAATCAAGGTCAAGAACTAATCCATTTAGTTAATGATCACAATATCAAGTACAAGTTGATTATAAATATGAATACTGCATTTATTTTATAGAAGTATAATTCCAAATTTAACCACTACTGATACAATGTTACAGCTAATTGTTGTAATCATTAAATATAAAAAATAATATAATTTTAACATAATACATAGTTTAATAATAATTTATAATGATATAATGCTCCATAGAGCATATGAGTCTCAACGAACTCAAATCATCTATAAGTAATCATGAGTGTAGTCACTAGTAAAGTACTATTAAGGGGAGGGAGAGCATTATCTGAGTGATTTCTCACACCAACCATGGACCATTAATCCCCTACAAAATATCCTAACAAGAGAATGGCTCTCCCTTTGTGGATGGGCACATAATGATGGTGAAAAATTTAAGAGTGACCATTAGAACCCATGTGCTATAAGATAGCTATTACATGTAGTAATGATAAAAAAAAATATGTTCTCACATAATGTCATAAAAAATATGTAAACTAAATCAAATAGATGAAATGACAATATTTAATCATAAACACTACTTTGGCCAAAATTTTCTTATAGTTATTTGATCTATAATATTATTCAATTTCATGCACACCACTCAATTAGATTACACCTTATCTGTGTATTAGTGATACTAGTAAAGTAAGTGGAATTTATATCACTTACTTATTTAGGATCATTAATACCAAATTGGTTCATATATTTAAAAATATTAAAACCAACAAATTTTAAAATGATTTTTTCCCTACTATTAGCTATATTATGAACTAGTACAAGAAAGTCTCATTTATTAACATTTAATCCATCAAATGTAATTTAATAGTGAAAAACAACTAATTTTATTTAAAGCATA
The DNA here is from genome assembly GCA_037957365.1 of Torreya grandis. Taxonomy (NCBI): domain Eukaryota; kingdom Viridiplantae; phylum Streptophyta; class Pinopsida; order Cupressales; family Taxaceae; genus Torreya; species Torreya grandis. Next base: position 2,286,298 of record JARHVA010002696.1, on the reverse strand, counting down.
ATATAAATAGATTTTAAGACAAATCATACCTCTCAGGTAAGATTAGAAATCAAGATAATCATACCATTTGAGTAAGATTAAAAATTAACATTAGATACTAAAATCCTTACATACAAATTTTCACTCAATTTCATTCAACCATATAAGATAATTTACAAGTTTATCCTATAGTCATTTTATCTCCACATATCAAATTTGCATCAATAAGCTATTTATATTCCAACCCATAATAGTATGGTTTGTTCTAATTTCCAAACACTATTCACTTAGAAGTTCCCTAAATTCAAGTAAATCCATTATGAGTTCAAACATATTAAAACTAGTAAAAAAATGTATGTTTACCTCTTTGTTATACATAATATGTATTTAAACATCAAATAGTATTTGCATGTGGTATATGTTATACTCTAAATAGAATAATATTATGTCTATAATGTTATGAGTGTCACGTATAACTTTATATGCATATACAAACATATCCCTATATTAAATTATTTTCAAATTTTATACAAATATTTAAACTATAGTGTTTCACCTATGATTTATATCTTTATACCCAACAATCCAAAACTTGTATATCAAATGGGTTGAATAGCATACATAATTTACTATACAAAAACACATATATATAATAACATATCTAAAAATATGAATGGATTTATACATTTATACTCTAATAGATTTCAAGAAATCAATTTGTGATATAGACATAAATGTTTATAGTAAATTTATCTGACCATTATATATTTACTAGGTACTTTATCCTTCTTCGCATTCATACAAAATGAACTCAGATATATAACCACAGTGAATAACCATTCAATCACACAATCACCACTCAAGGTTCCTACATAATATAATCATAATGATATATGTTATAGAATAGTAAACCTGAATATAATATATACATATACATTGATAGATTTGTATCGACAAATCAACAGTCTTGGAGATTATTTGTATATACACATGTATATTTATACAATTATATACAAGTGTCATAAATGAAATAAAATAATACTTGTATTATTCTATTTAGAAAGGGATTCCTAAAGCTAAATTAATTAATATGAAATCATTTAACCTCAGTACAGGTTTACAAATTCTTGTTTCATTATAATCTTTCCACCCAAAGTATCCTCATTCATAGTTGTTCCCTAATGTGGGTTCAAATAACTTGACCCGATTTATTATAAGTATCAACAAATATGTTTTTATAATGAAAGGAATGATTCAATTCTAGTTTTTAAGGACTGAATTTAGCCTCATATACCCATTCATGCCCTACTTGGGTTTTTATTACAAAATCTTGACTTGATTTAAAATAACCCAGTATAAAAATATATATTGAATAAAATGATTTAAGACTCTATTTAGTATACTAAGTTTAACCACTATAGGGTTTATATATATAAACTCAACTAATAATTAAACTTGCCCTTGAAAACACCTAGGGTTCCATATGCAGGGTTTATATTTGAAAATAATTTATTGAATTAAATTACTCTCAAATTTTTACCCTAAATAACTTAGGTGGGATTTTCTACCTTTTAAACCTCACCTATTCATGTTTACTCAAGTCATTTGAATTCCTCTATTCTTTTAGCCATTATACACTAACACAAAATTTTCTACAATGAAACTTAGTTAATTTTTTTAGCAACCCATTCAAATTTCATAGCCATTTACTAAGGTTTCTAGAGTCATATACTTGGTTATGTGGATGGGCGATCCATCCCCATTGCCAAGTATATAACCCTAGTTTCCATATAAATTCATAACAATTAAAAAAATATGAAACCCCTAAAATAATTTACTAGAATATGTTAATTTGATACATATAATTCAAATACAAATTTAATAAAGGAACCCCTACTTGGTAAAGAAGGTCACAATGATGTCAACTGGTAATGTCCACTCCTAATTTTCTTTGAAACCCTTTTCTTTCTCCTTCATCTATCATGTTCCCTACATGCATTTATTCTTCCCTCTTTTATCTACTTGCATGATATTTTCATACTAAATGAACTCTAATATCTCTTCTAAAACTTCATGTCAATATTAATGAACTCAACAAATAAATCTATGCATGAAAACCAACTATAGAATACTAGGAATGATTTCCTATTTTCATGTGCAATCCAAAACATATGTGCTTGTTTTTTAAAATGGATCGAAGAGCTTGATTCAACACCACCAAAAACCCTAAACTTGAAAACCTTTCTCATTAAAATAATAATCCTTTTATTCATTATGAATATTAATATTAACTTCATAATATTCAAATAAACATTATAACTTCCCTTGACTATATTGACTTAGCATAAAGATCATTTAGACATTATCACCTTTGCTAAACACTATGATCATGACTAATAACACTAACCACACCTTGATAAATATTAAATTTAATAATCAACTAACGCAAACAATTAAATTCCCTTTCTTTTATATATCAATGCATTGATAAACAAGACACTATCATTTTCAAAAACATTCACACACATCCCAAATATAATAGCAAGGCATACCAAAGATGTTCACATATTCCAAGTACACATTATGGAAACATCATCACATGAAATAAGCTAAGTAAAATAACATAAATATTCTAATCTTGTAATTTCAAACACGTAATTAGATTCAAATGCAGTAACCATGATTGTAACTAAAAGTAACTATAAGCTATTTAATTTAAACAATGATTAAAATCATATTATACTATTGTGGTGTGTGCAGGGTTCTTAGTTTTCATTATATCATCCTCTAATATCTCCATATACTCCACCCTCTCTGATGATACTCTCCCTTCATCATAGTCTAAAGGATGAAATCTATCCTACATCCACTTAAGAATAATAAAGGTAGTTAGCCTAAATTAACATAAAACGAATTAAGCAATCATGATCATCACGTACATAACATAAAAGTATAGTTTACAAGTTATGATCATATAGATAAGCAACATATAACTATCCATACATTAGTATAAAAAATTCAAGTTAACAAAATAGTAATTAGCCAAACAATAACCATGAAATCCATAAATTAATAGGTTATCAAGTCTAAAGAGGAATCGGGATGTAACATCCTTCCCTCTAAAGTTGGTCATCATCCAGATGACACTTATTCTAATAATAGATCTAAAATTAAACATTATTCAACATAAAATTAAATAATATCTAGTGAACATATTAAATAAACAAATGTGGAAACAACCTATAAAACTTATCATAATCTTCCTAAATGGCACTATATTCAGAATATTGGTCCCACTAGATCTTGTACTAAGACACTTTTGTATTACATAAACTGAGTTTATGAGTGTCAATTATTCTGACTAGTTCTACTATGAACACTTGAAGATATAGAACCTATAAAGCATTCCAATTCAATATATGAGAAGTATCAACAACATATTTTTTAAGATAAGACACATGGAAAATATTATTAAAAAAAACTAGAGTTAGGGGCAAAACAAGAATATATACTACAAGATTGATCACATCCATAACCTCGAAGGGTCACACATATCTTGGTGAAAGCTTCACTAATTTACTTAACTTAATCAATTTTTTCTAAGGCTTAATCCATAAAAATAATTTATCACAAAAAAAAAAAAAAAAATTGTTCTTTTTAGATCAACATAACTTTTTTGTCTATCACTGACCTCAGCCAACCTTTGCCTAATTTTCTTAACTTGGTCTTACATCTCCACAAGCATTTTAGGTCCAAATACTACTCTATTTTTTTACTTATCCCAACTGATCGATGTTCTACACCTTTCATATAATGCTTCAAACAGATCTATTTTTAACATTAATCAGTATGAGTTGTTGCAGACAAACTCAACCAATGGAAGTTACTCCTCCCACTTGTATTATTAATCTATGTAATATGATCAAAGGAGATCTTCTAAAACTTGGTTAACTCTCTCTATTTGTCCAACTATTTTTGGGTGATATGCAGTATTGAAATTCAACTACATGCCCAGAGCTAAATTTAAAGTCAACCAAAATCTAGAATTTATTCTTGGATCTTGATCATAAATGATCTTTTCTATAAATCAATGCAATTGATACACCTCTTTCACAAATCTCTTCACAAGCATAGGTGCATCATCAATCAAATTACCTGGTATTAATTGAGCTATCTTGGTTAGTTTGTTAACTACCACCAATATCATATCATGTTAGTTTCATGATACCAAAAACCCTTGGATAAAGTCAATGTTAATCACCTTTCACTTTCATTTTGATATATCATGAGGATACAATAATCCTATTGGATGCACATGCTTAGCCATCACATGTTGACATTCTAAATAATGAGACACAAAAATTTTTGTATCTTTTTTAATCTCTTTTCAAAAATAAAGAGGTCTTAGCTCAACCATGAGCTTAGTTACTCCAATATGGTCTGAATAAGAGGCATTGTGAAATTATTTTAGCACCGTGCTCTTTAAATTATCTCTATCAGTCACATACATCTTACCATTGTACCTCAAAAGACCAGCACTTTCTAACTTGAATCCTTTAAACTTAGGATTTTGAGCATCCTCTAACAATGATTTCTTATCCTACTCTTAAAATTTATCTCTATGGAAAAAATTTATAACATAATCATGGAAAGTACTCATGATTATATCCAAGGCTATTATGTACTTTTTATGATTTAGGGCATCTGTAACTCTATTTTTATTACCCTTATTATAATTAACATCAAAATCATAATCAAATAAGAATTCTAACAAATGTCTTTGATGTGTATTCAGGTTTGGTTGGGTAAAGATATACTTGAGTTCTAAGTTATCAATCTTGAACTCAAATGGTTTTCCTAATAGATAATGCCTCCAAAGTTGTAAGGCATGCACTATTATAGTAAGTTCTAGATCATGAGGGGCATAATTCACCTCACAAGGCTTAAGATTTCTAGACTTGTATGCTACAACTAAACCATCTTGCATAATAAATCTTCCAAGTCTATCCCTAGATACATCTATGATTATTGAGAAGTGACCATTAAGATCAAGAACTCTTAGTATAGGTGTCTAAATAAGCCTCCTTTTCAGCTCTTGAAAGTATTTTTTGCACTTTTTTGAATAAATAAAAATGTGATTCTTCTATTGAATAGAGGTAATTAGGTTAGCTATCTTTGAAAAATTTGAAACAAACTTCTTGTAATAACATGTTGATCCCATAAAACTTCTCACCTCATGCATATTTTTAAGTATTGGCCATTCCATTATGGCTCTTATCTTCACTAGATTAACTAAAATTCCATATGCAGTGATAATGTGTCCCAAATATTGTACTTTCCTCTATAAAAATGCACATTTAGACAACTTACCATATAATTCATGTTTTCATAATTGTTGTAAAACTAGTTCTAGATGCTAAAGATGTTCTTCCTCATTCTTAGAATATATGAGGATATCATCTAGTAAAACTAACATGAAGTGGTCCAGATAATCCTTGAACACATTGATCATGAGATTCATAAATGTTATTAGAGCATTTATTAGCTTAAAAAGTAACACTATAAATTCAAAGCATCCATATTGGGTTTTGAATTCTATTTTGGGAATATCCTCATCTTGAATTCTTAGCTGATAATACCTTACTCGTATATCAATCTTGTAAAAAATTGTTTCCCCTCACATATGATCAAAGAGATTATCAATGTGAGGTGATAGATACCTATTTTTTATTGTCATCTTATTCAACATCTTGTAATCAATACACAGATGAAGAGTACCATCCTTCCTGATGAAGACCACTAGTGCACCTCATGGTGACACACTTGATCAAATCAATCCTTTTGATAACAAATATTATAGTTGATATTTAAAATCAACCAATTCTATAGTTGTTATCTTGTATGGTGTCTTGGATTGTAGTTTAGATCTAGGTATTATGTCGATCAATAAATCAAACTCATATTTGGGTGGTAATCCAAGCAATTCCTCTAAAAATACATCTTGAAATTTCCTAAGAAAAGGATAATCCTCAATGGATGGTTCTTTAGAGTCCTCCATCTCATTTATTTTAATAATGTCTGACATCCTTTTATCTAGGCCTTCTTGAATTTAATTTTAGAAATTTGCCTAAGCTTCAACTCTCTTTTCTCAATCTAAAGTTATGTTTGATTTACAAAATCATCTTGACACTCTACCTTCTTGAGATAGTAATCAACCTTATCTTTATATTCCAAAAACCAATTAACTCCTAGGATTACATCATATGATCCTAGCGGTGTAGCATACAAATCCACTATTATAGTGAATTCAGGTAACTTGATCTCAACTTCCACTTGACATTTAACAACATTAACCTTTGATTTATTCCTATACTATACTGAACATGCATTTTCCATAATCCCAACTTTTCTAGACAATTTATTAAGCATTAGAGGAGAAATAAAACATTCAGTATCCCTAGTGTCAATAAAAATTGAAATTGGATGATCAAATAAAATACCTTTTAGTTCAATAGGAGAATCTTGGAATTCACCTTGATAATTTTCAATAGCTACCTGAATATTTTGCAAAAAAGTTCCATATTTCAAATTAGAACCCTTGTTATTATCTTTTAATTTACCTTGAGTACACTCTCTAGCATAATGATTAACTCCATAGATGAAGCATCCTTTAAATGGTCCTCTCCTTCTAACTATTGGTTCTCCTTGAAACCTCCCTTCAAACCATTTTAAGGTTTTTTGTTTTCTGAGCTACTATTGAACTTAGAATTCTATTTCTTAAATTGATTCCTAAAGTCTCCACTCCTATTCAAATTATTCTTCTTTAAAGTCATTTTAAGACCTCTAAACTTTTTAAATTTTATCTCTCACATGAGCAAGATATTTCAACTTCTACTCTTAATTAACTACCTTTTTAAAAACCTGATCATGGTAGGTGGCCCATGCACGTCTACTTCATAACCAATTTGAGGTTTTAATCCCATAATTAACTTCCTAATTTGAAACCTTTCATTCGCTTGATACTTAGGAGCTTAGTGAATTGCTCCTAGTTAATTCATAGAAAGGTCTCCCTACTTAAGGTTCTAAAAATATGTTAGCTTATGATAAAAATATATTTGAAGAAGCCACCGTGACCTAAAAAATGTCATGAACTATTCCTAAGTGGTGGTGGTATAGTTGAGGTTCATCTCGAGATTCTTATTATCTCACCATGTTGTTACTTCTTCAGCAAGCTGATATGCTCTCCAAACTACTTTAGTGACTTCATAGTAATTTTAAATCTTGAAATACTTCTCCATCTCTATAAACCATGCTTCAACTCCATCTTTCAAAATGGTTCCATCAAAATTGGGTGGATTCACTTTTTTAATATTATGTGACAACTCTATAACTACCCAAGCTCTCACATCTTATGGAACCTCCTCATGCCTATGCTCTTGAGAATTTTCTTACCCATCAATATGGTCTTTAGATTCTTTCTAAATATTCTCCTCAACATTACCATGCACTTCCTATTCTAAGGCCATGATTTGGTCCCTAGTTTCATGTATGGTTGTGAGGATCTGATCTAACTTTACGACTTTCTTAGTGAAAAATTGATTTGGATCAACTAGAGGGTTGGTGTTTGAAGTACCCTCACCTCTAGGTCTATCATATACCATTCTACGTCTTTGTGAATAAGATAATATATTTGCATTAGTGGACTCATTAAGTCTTAGATTTTGACCCTCAACTTTGATACCATAATGTAATAACTCCACTATATTTTACTAGAATAAAGAATTTTTATTTAAATATTTACTCAAATTAAAATTATAAATTCTATCACACTAAAAATAATAGATAGTGATCTTAAACTAAATACATTAGTTTTTAGCTAACCAAAATCAAGGTTAAGAACTATTTCATTTAGCTAATGATCACAAGATCAAGTATAATGTTGATTATAAATATAAATACCACATTTATTTCATAAAAGTATATTTACAAATTTAACCACTATTGATACAATATTATAGTCAATTTTTGTAATGATTAAATATATAAAATATTAGAGTTTCAATATAATACAAGGTTTAATAATAATTTACAATGATATAATGCTCTACGAGCATGCGAGTCTCAATGAACTTGAATCATCCATAAGTAATCATGAGTGTAGTCACTAGTGAAGTACTATTTAAGGGAGGGAGAGTATCATTCAATTATTTTTATATACGAACCATGAACCATTGATCTCCCACATAATCTTACAATAAGGGAATGGCCCTCCCTTCATGTATGGATAGATAATGATTAGGCAAGAATCAAGAGTGACAACTAGAACCCATGTGATGTAAGATAATTATTACATGCACTATATCATAAAGAAACATATTCTAACATAATATCATATAAAATATGTAAACTAAATCAAATAGATGAAATGATAATGTTTAACCATAAATATTACTTTTACCAAAGTTTTTTTGTAGTTATTTGATTTTGGAGATCGGTCAATTTCATACACACCACTCAATCAAATTACACTTTATCTACATATTAGTGACACTAATTAAGTGGAATCTATCTTATTTCCTTATTTAGGGTCATTAATAACATATTGGTTCTTATATTTAAAAATATTAAAACCAATAGATTTCAAAATGAGTTTTTCTCTACTAGAAGCTACATTATAAACTAGTACAAGAAACTCTCATTTATTAACATTTAATTTGTCAAATGTAATTTAATAGTGTAAAATAATTAATTTTATTTAAATCATAATATAACTATATTTCAAGATAGTCATACTACTCGAATAAGATTAGAAATCAAGACAATCATACCATTCATGTAAGATTAAAAATCAACATTAAGTTACTAAAATACTTACATACAAATTTTCACTCAATGTCATTCAACCACATAACATCATTTACAAGCTTATCCTATAATCACTTTATTCCCATATATCAAAATTACATCAATAAGCTATTTATATTCTATCCCATAACAATATGGTTTGTTCTAATTTCTAAATACTATTCACTTAGAAGTTCCCTAAATTCAAAGAAATCAATTCTGAGTTCAAACATATTAATACTATTAAACAAAAGTATTTATGCCTCTCTATTATACAAAATATGTATTTAAAAATCAAATAGTATATGCATGTGGTATACGATATACTAAAATAGAATAATATTTTGTCCATAATTTGATGAGTATCATGTATTACTTTAGATGCATATACAAACATATCACTATATTAAATTCTATGCTAATTTTATACGAAGATTTAAACTATAATGTTTTGACTTTGATTTATATCTTTATACCAGATAGTCCATAACGTGTATATCAAATGGCTCGAATAGCATACAAACTTTACTATACATAACCATGTATATATAAACATATCTAAAATATGAATGGATTTATACATTTCTACTCCAACAGATTTCAATAAATTAATCCCTGATACAAACTTAAATATTTATAGCATATTTACCTAACCATTATATATTTACTAGGAGCTCTATCCTTCTTTGCATTCATACAAAATGAACTCATAAATATAATAGTAGTGAATAACCATTAGATCATACAATAATCACTTAAGGTTCATACATAGTATAATCACAATGATATATGTAAATATAGAACCGTAAACTTGAATATAATATATACATAAAGATTGATATATTCATATCGACAAGTCAATAGTTAATATCCCTGAAGACTATATGTATATACATATGTATATGTATACAATTATCTACAAGTTTCATAAATTAAACAAAACAATACTTTTGTTATTCTAATTAGAAAGGGATTCCTAAAGTGAAACTAATTAATATAAAATCATTCAATGTCACTATAGGTATATAAATTCATGTTTCACTATAATCTTTCCACCCAGACTATCCTCATACATAGTCGTTCCCTAATTTGGGTTTAAATAACTTGACCTGATTTATTATAAGTATCAGTGAATATGTTTGTATAATGAAAAGAATGTTTCAATTCTAGTTTTCAAAGACTGAATTTAACCTCATACACCCAGTCGTGCCTTAGGATTTTATTACAAAATATTGACTTGATTTAAAACAACCCAGTATAAATTTGTATATTGAATAAAATGATTTAATACTCTATTTATTATACTGAGTTTAACCACTACAGGGTTTATATATATAAAATCAACAAACAATAAAATTTGCCCTTGAAAATACCTAGGGTTCCATATGCAAGATTTATATTTAAAAACAATCTATTGAATTAAAATACTCTTAAATTTTGCCCTAAATAACTTAGGGAATATTTTATACCTTTTAAACCTCATATATTCTTATTTACTCAACTCATTCGAATTTCTCTATTCCACTAGCTATTGTACACTACACCTAATTTTATACAATGAAACTCAATTAATTTATTTTTTTACCCATTCAAATTTCATATCCATTTACTATGGTTTTTAGAGTCATATACTTGGCTCTGTGGATGGCCAAACCATCTCCAGTGCCAGGTATATAACCCTAGTTTTAATATAATTTTATAACAATGAAAATAATGTGAAAACCCTAAAATAATTTACAAGAATATGTTGATTTAATCCATATAATTCAAATACAAATTTAATCAATGAAACCCTACCTGGTAAAGAAGGTCACAGTTATAGCAATTGTTAATGTCCACTCCCAATTTTCCTCAAAACCCTTTTTCTTTCTAATTCATTTGTCATGTCCTCTATAGGCATTTATTCCTCCCTCTTTTATCTACCTACATGTTATTTTCATGCTAATTGAACTATAATCTCTCTGCCAAAACTTTATGTCAATATTAATGAACTCAAGGAATAAATCTATGAATGAAAACCAACTGTAAAATGCTAAAAATGATTTCCTATTTTCTCATGAAATCCAAAATAGAAATGCTTGTTTTGTAAAATGGATCAAAGAGCTAGAGTCAACACCACAAAAAACTCTAAACTCGCAAACCTTCCTCATTAAAATAATAATCTTTTTATTCATTATGAATATTAATATTGAATTCACAATATTCAGATAAACATTATAACTTCCCATGACCATATTGACTTCGAACAAAGATCATTTAAACATTATCACCTTTGTTAAACACTATGATTATGCCTAATAACACTAACCATACCTTACTAACTAATTAATTTAACAATCAACTAACAAAAATAATTAAGCTCCCTTTCTTTTATATATCAATGCATTGATAAATAAGACACTATCATTTTCAAAAACATTCATGCACATCCTAAAAGAAGCATCAAGGCATACTAAAGTCATTCACACATTCCAAGTACACATTATGTAAACATCATCACATGAAATAAGCTAAGTAAAACAACATAAATATTTCAATCTTGCAATTGCAAACACCTAACCATATTCAAATGCAACAACCATGATCACAACTGAAAGTAACTACAAGCTATCTAAATCAAACAATGATTAAAATCATATTATATTATTATGGTGTGTGTAAGGTTCTCAATTTTAATTTTATCATCCCTCAATTCCTCCATCTACTCCACCCTCTTTGATGATTCTCTCCCTCCATCATAGTCTGAGGGACAAAATATATCGTGCATCCACTCAGAACAACAAAGGTAGGTAGCCTAAATCAAGATAAAATCCATAACATACTACTATAATAAATTAAAAAATCATGATCATCAAGTACATAACATAAAATTACAGGTAACTTAACAAGTTAATGATCATAAAAATAAACAACATATAACTGTCCACACATTAGTATAAGAAATTCAGCTTAATAAATTAGTAATTAGCCAAACAATAATTATAAAATCCACAAAACAATAGGTTGTGAAGTCTAGAGAGCAATCTGGATGTAACATCATTGGTCATTGATTTTATTTCCTCCAAACTTTGAGACAAGATGTCTTTGTAGCCTTTATAAAGGAAAGTGTGGCTAGGGATGGTAAATAAGAATAAGCATTGGATAAAGGGTCTAATTTGGAAATGTCATATATATTTGGAATGGAGAAATGGATCATAACAGAATGTATAATGGTTAGATAACAAATGAATATAAAGATTTCTAGTCACACACAATGTTGTTGATTCTAGATTTGACATAATTTTGGTTGTGGCAGGCCAATGACTTTTGAATATGCTTTTGATAGGACCACCAAATTTTTTTGTTGTTTGGACCTGAGAGATGCCTCCATCTGATTATGTTATATATTGGAATTTGTTTTGATGTTATCTTCAATAATGTCTTCATCAGCAATGAAGAATTGTTGTGTTCAGCTATTAGTGCCTCAAAGAGTTATTGACCAATAAAGTTATCTTGATTGTCTCATAGCACCTCTGAGAAGGTGATCCAGGGGATTTTCACCCCATGATTTTGATCAATTATTGGCAATATTTAATTATTTTTGTGAATGTAGATGGTCTATTATCTGACCAATAATACCACACCTCCACTCACAACGTTTATAATTGATTTTGAAAAATTGATACCAATAAAATATATTTATTATTTACTAATAAATATATTTTAATAAATTTTAATTAAAATATCTAATTAAATATTTATATATTTTAATATGTTTATTGAAAATTAATAAATATATTTTAATATTTTTTTTAATTAAATATTTATTCCCAATTTTAAAAAAATAAAGAATTCATACCTTTTTACCATTCCATTTATTTGGACTTCATGCATATTAAATCCTTATTTAAAAAAAAAGATGTTCATGGTACATGCATGTTATGTCTTTGTTTAAAAGGAGTTTAAGTGGACACATGTCTTTATAATGTCATAGTTTAGTGCCAAGTTAAATGGGTGGTAATTTTCTTTAAATAAGTGTGGCACGGAACTTTAAAATGCATGCTTATTCCACAAAAAACTATGTGGAGTTAGTGATACTTGGTTTTAGTGCCCTTTTATGAATGGAATCATGGTAATCTTGTTTTTATCAAGAAGTGCATGTTTTTATACAATATGGACTCCATAAATAAAGTATTGGATGTTAAAATTGAATGCAAGTCTTTGATTAGTGTTGGAATCTTGATTCTTGATAATCTTGAATTAATCAAGAAATACAAATCTTATTTTCTTGATCTTGGAATCTTGAATGTAGCAAAGAAAGAAGATATGTCATTCTTAAAGCATTGGATCTTGGGTAATAGTATGGCATGGAACCGTTCACCATTTTGGGTATTAATTATCTATTTATGTGGGGAAGTTTAATTATTCAATGGATCGGATCAGCTTTGGCACTAATTCTATGCCATTATCCATGTTCAGCTATATGCCAATGATGTTGAATTCTATTTTGAAATTTTTGATTTGGATTAGATTTAAAGCAAAACCAAATACAGGTAGCAATAAATCCCAGAGAGCTAATGCCATGTTGTCGAAATGAGAAAAAACCCAATTCGGGGAAATTGTTAGTACCCTAGGGAAATTTATTATTACCCAGCTAATGCCAAGTAGCATTGAGAAATATATAACTACAGGTTATTTTACAAAGGTGATAATAGTATTTTAGTAGAGAAGCAATGGATTTACATAGAAGAAATTATAGATAGAGATATTTGGATACAAAGGTAGCAAAAACTCTAGAGGTTTATTTTGTTGCATAAATAGATATCTAGTACAAAAATAAAGTATTTGCTCAAAGATATTTTTGTAATCAGTCTCAAAGAGTTTTAATAAGATCAAAACACTCATAGAGTGGACCCAAGAATCCTTTCAATTTCCATTATTAAATTATAAAAGCTTAATAAATTAATTTGGATTTATTAAAAGGATAAATTAGAAATAAAAATATTTCATTATTTTTAAATCTGATCCAAACAGACTGTAAAGGTTTTTATAACTTAGATTTTTGGATTAGTTTGGTATTAGAGCCTATGATAAAAACCTTTTAACACATTGTCTTGCAATTGTAATACTTTTGTATGCTAACTAGGTCTTGATTAAGACGTGGTGAAGGGGACTTACAGAGTTTGATCCTAAAATTGGTGCAAGATGTGCAAGCCATCAGTCAAATATGGGAGTAGACATGTCTAAGGTAGAATTCCAGTGTGTTTTTCAAAACATGAAAAATATGGTTGAAGAAATGTATAAAGAACACATAAAGGGGAAATAAGCAAAGGAAGATTAAGTTGAAAGAGAATAAATTACTCTTTCACCTTCATCTTCCAAGAAATCTCCTCTTCTAAAGATGGTAAAACTATCCCACATTTGAAATTAGATGTTAAATTTAATTTACCAATTTATAGTGGTGATCTTAGTGCAAAGATATTGGATAACTAGGTCAAATAGATTGAGATATATTACAGTATTCAAAATATTCTCAGTGAGGAAGCCAAGATTCCATTGGCTACTCTCTATATGAGTGGCACAACACTTATCTAGTGGGAGATTAAGATTCAGGAAGACCTCAAACAATATGATAAGGTAATTTATTCTTAGAATGATTTTGTTTCTAAACTGAGAAAGCAATTTTATCCTTTGGGTTATATGCAATAAGCTACTATGGATTGGCAAACTTTAAGATAGAATAGAGGTCAGAGTGTGCAAGATTATACTCAAGAGTTTAGAAAGAAGGCATTAATGTTGGGCATTTCTATGTACAGTTCAAAAATATTGTTGAAGTATATTGGAGGTTTGCATAATTATTTGAGACATACTATTCTCATGTTTAATTCTTCTAACCTTGATAAATTCTATGTGTAAGATACTCATATGGAAGCTAGGGGTAAGATGACTAAGGAAGGCTATGGAAAGAAAACTCATAAGCCAATTAAAAATAAATAAAAAGGTGAAGGAAAGGGTAAGGGTAAGTCTACTTACACTATTAAGAAAGAGGAAGGAAGACCTTTCTATAATCACTACAAGAAGAATCATTATGAGGCTAGGTTTTGGAAACTCCATCTAGAACTCAAGCCAAAGAGGTTCTAGAATAAAAAGGAAAAGAAGCCTAATGTTGTTATCTAGAGGACCTAGGATCAGATTCTAGTGATGAAACAAAAGTGACTGCTATGGGTCTGTTCAACTTCTTCCTCTTCTAACCCTAAACCTTTTGTTATTTCTTCATATTCTAAAACTAAATCTAAATATTTTGAAAGAAAAATAAATGAGCTTTTCCACATAAGAGTCATATCTAAACATACTAAAATAGATACTCTTTTTGATAGTGGATCACAAGCTAATCTTATTTTTGAAGACGTTAAAAATTTAAGACTCAAAACTAAACCACATCCAAAACCATATCCTTTAAGATGGGTGTGTGATGATGCAAAATTGCATGTCCCGAAAATATGCACCTTGAGGTTTGATATTACTTCTAGATTCATTGATGAAGTAGAGCTAGATGCAGTTCCTTTAGTTATTTATGGAATTATTTTGGGAAGTCCTTACTTATATGATATAAATGCAATATTTTATAAAAAAGAGAACACATATGTGCTTGTAAAGGATGTGATTGAATACATAGTAAGAGCCCATCATGTCAAAACCAATTTGACTTTTGTCTCTGTAGGACAAATGAAAAGACTTGTAGACTCAAGTAAGAGTTTTTTTCTTATGATTTTGAAAGCCAAGGATAGTGAAAAATCCAAGGCTTTAGAGGGTTGTGATCCTAAATATCAATTTTAAATAAAAAATATTATCTCTAACTACAATAGTGTTTTTAAGGAACCACAAGGTTTACCCCCCTAAGAGGGAAATCTAAAATGATATTGAATTGCAGAAAGATTCCTCTCTACCAAATACTGGCATGTATGGGTTGTCAATAATAGAGAATTAAAAAATAAAGAAGCAAGTGATGGACTTACTTGAGAAATGAGTCATTTGGCCAAGTACCTCTCCATGCAGTTCACCTGTTGTTTTGGTATCAAAGAAAGATGGTACATGGTAGATGTGCATGGATTTTTGAGATTTGAATAAAATTATGGTTAAAAACCACTACCCTCTTCCTCATATTGATGATTTTTTAGATCAATTGAAAAATATAAAGTATCTTACCAAGTTATAATTGAGAATTAGTTATCACCAAATAAGAATAAGTGATGGTGATAGTTGGAAAACCACTTTCAAAACTAAGCAAGGTCTTTTGAGTGGCTTGTTATGCCTTTTGGGCTTTGTAATGAACCTACTACATTTATGTGGGTCATGAATGATGTGTTAAGACCATTTCTTGATGATTTTTTAATTGTGTACTTAGATGACATTTAAATCTTTAGTAACACATGGGAAGATCATTTTAAACGCATCAAGAAAGTCTTAGATACTTTGCAAAAGGAGAAACTTTTCCTTAAGATGTCAAAATGTGAATCTCCAAAAACATCTTTGTTTTATTTAGGCTATGTTATAGGGAATGGCTCATTAATAGACTCTAAAAAAATTTCAACCATAGTAAATTAGCCAAGGCCTAATAATGCAATAGAAATTAGAAGTTTTCTCATATTAGTTCAATTTTAGAGAAAATTTATTGCTAACTTCTCTTACATTGCATCTCCTTTACATGCTTTCACAAGTGTTAAGAAGGTATTTCAATGGGGAGGAAAGCACAAAAAATCTTTTAATACCTTGAAATAAAAGATAAGTGCAGCCCCAATTATTGCACTTCCTGAATTACGACAATCTTTTAAAATAGAAACAAATGCTAGTGGGTATGTAATGGGCGTAGTGTTAATGCAAAACCAAAAACTGGTGTGTTTTCATTTAGAAACATTCATAAGTGAAGTTAAAAATTATCCTACTTATGATAAAGAGTTGTATGCTTTGATGCAGAGTGTGAAAAAGTGAAAACACTATTTGATGGGCAAAGAAACAATCATCCATATAGATTATCAGCCTTTGCAATACCTGAAATCACAATCCAAGCTACAGAAATCATGACACTTTCGATGGATGGGATTTTTTTAGTAGTTACATCTTGTTATAAGGTAAAAAAAGAGAACACATAATAAGGTTGCAAATATGCTTTCTAGACCTCATATTGTAGCATCTGCTATTTTGTAGCATAGTCTTTTTGTTAATGAAAGTTATAAGGAATAATATGCTAGAGATGTTAATTTTAAGGATGTTTATGAAGATTTGATAAATGGTAAATCAGTGGAAGCATTTGACTATCATGTGCATAATAGAATGTTATATCATCTTGGAAAAATTTATATTCCATAGGATGAAAGAGTTCACATGATTAGAGAAGCACACAATTTTATTCTTTCAAGTCATTTTGGCATTGGTAAAATAGTTTCACAGTTACAAAGATATTTCTATTGGCCCCATATGACAGAAAATGTATCAAAATATATTAAAGGTTATATTCTTTGTTCCATAAGTAAACCAAGTAACTAAAAGTTAGGATTGTATACACCTCTTCCTGTTCCAAATCATCCTTGGGAAAGTATTTCTATGGCTTTTGTATAAGGTTTATCTATGTCACAAAGAAAACATGATTATCTATATGTGGTTGTGGATAGGTTCAGAAAAATGTGTATTTTGGTTCCTAGTACTAAACAAGTTACATGCAAGGATACTACACATTTATTCTTCAAAAATGTTTGGATCCATTTTGGGTTATCCACTTCTATTATATCTAATCATGATACTTGATTTATTGGTGAGTTTTGGTCAGCATTATGCAATTTAATGGATACTAAGCTAACAAAAAGTACAGCCTTTCATCCATAAATCAATGCACAAATAGAAGTGGTCAATCAAACAGTGGTACATTTACTCAGAGGGTATTGTGTTAAACATCTTAAATTATGGGATGAACATTTATATTATTTTCAACATTCTTATGACGTGATTTGCATTATTATACTTTAAAGTCTCCTTTTGAGACTTGTTTTAGTTATTTTCCTAAGTCTCCTTTGGACTTCTCTTTTGAAAATAAATCTAACTTAGTGATGGATGGAAATGGTGATGCTAAAAATGCTAAAAAGTTCATTGAAAGGATTCAAATGATTTAGAAAGTTGTTCAAGAATAGTTAGAGAAGAGCCAAGCTAAATATAAGGATAGTCATGACAAACATAGAGTTGATCATCAACTCAAAGTGGGTGATCAGGTTTGGCTTCACATCAATAAAGAAAGACTAAAAGGTGAAGGCAGAAAATTAAAACCAATCAAGTATGGTCCTTTTAGGATTTTAGAAAAGATTGGTACAAATGCTTTCTATGGATTTACCTTCTTATATACGAATTTTTTCAATGGTTAATGTAAAAAACTTGAAATTGTATGAACCCCCTGTGATCATGGATCAAGATGAGGGTATTTAGGTTCTTAATGTTGATGAGTTGCAAGAAGATGTTATTATTGATAGGAAAACCAGAACTATACGAAGGGGTGATACAGAATATATTTATGTTGGTTTGAAAGGGATGCATCCAAATAAGGCAAAATTGATGGAAACTGAGAAAGTAAGGGAAAAATACCCTCACCTGGTTGATAATTAAATCCAAATTTTGGAGGTCTAAAAGATCTCAGTGGGGAGGAATGATCCGGGGGATTTCCACCCTATGATTCTGATCAATTGTTGGTAATATTTAATTATTGTTGCGAATGTAGGTGGGGCATTATCTAGCCAATAATTTCACACCTCCACCTGCAACATTTATAATTAATTTTGAAAAATTACTACCAATAAAATATATTTTAATATATTTATTATTTACTAATAAATATATTTTTATTAAAATATTTATATATTTTAATATGTTTATTGAAAATTAATTAATATTTTTTTAATTAAATATGTATTCTCATTTTTAAAAAAAGAAAGAATATGTACCTTTTTACCATTTCATTTATTTAAACTTCGTGCATTTTAAATCTTTATTTTAAAAAAAGATCCTCATGGTACATGCATGTTAAGTCTTTGTTTAAAAGGAGTTTAAGTATACACGTCTTTATAATGGCATAGTTTAGCATCAAGTTAAATGGGTGGTAATTTTATTTAAAGAAGTGTGGCTTGGAACTTTAAAATGCATGTTTATTCCACAAAAGACTATGTGGAGTTAGTGATACTTGTTTTTAGTGCCCTTTTAGGAATGGAAGCATGGTAATCTTGTTTTTATCAAGAAGTACATGTTTTTATACAACATGGACTCCATAAATAAAGCATTGGATGTTAAAATTGAACACAAGTCTTTGATAAGTGTTAGAATCTTGATTCTTGATAATCTTGAATTAATCAAGAAATGCAAATCTTGTTTTCTTGATCTTGGAATTTTGAACGTAGCAAAGAAAGAAGATATATGTCATTCTTAAAGTGTTAGATCTTAGGTAATAGTATGGCATGGAACCGTTCACCATTTTGGGCTTTAATTATCTATTTATTTTGGGAAGTTTAATTATTCAATGGATTGGATCAGCTTTGGCACTAATTCTACTCCATTATCCACACTCAACTATACACCAATGATGTTGAATTTTATTTTGTGATTTTTTATTTTTTTGGGTTGCAAAGCGAAACTGAACAGGTAGCAAGAAATCCTAGAGAGCCAATACCATGTTGTCAAAACGAGAAAAACTCAATTCGAGGAAATTGTTAATACAATAGGGAAATTTATTATTATCCAGCCAACACCAAGTAGCATTGATAAATATATAATTGTAGTTATTTTACAGAGATGGTAATAGTATTTTGATAAAGAAGTAGTGGATTTGCATAGAGAAAATTGTAGACAAAGAAATCTAAATACAAAGGTAGCAGAACCTCTCGGAGGTTTATTTTGTTACACAAAAAGATATCTGGTATGAAAATAAACTATTTACTTAGAGATATTTTTGTAATCAATCTCAAAGAGTTTTAATAAGATTGGAACACTTGGAGTATACCCGAGGATATTTTCAATTTATTTTATTAAATTATGAAATTTTTATAAATTAATTTTTTAGATTTATAAAATGGGGAAATTAAAATAAAATTATTTTTTTTAAATCTGATCCAAGCAGACTATAAAGGTTTTTATAACTTAGATTTTTTGGATCAAAAAGTTTCACTAAGGAATGTTGATTTTTGACTTTGGCTATCTTCTAGCACCTCAAACAAAGTTTCAATAGAATATATTGAGTTTATACTTTGATTACCCCCTAGTGCCTTCAAAAAGGTTTCACTAGAAGATTATTCTTCTTTTGCATGACAATGGTCTTGGTCCCCCTAATATTATGTAATTGATATGTCACCATAGATGTAGTTTAACAATGTGTAATTATGTCAATCTCAATCAATAATTATGGGAGGTGAAATGTCAATATAATGGCTAGGTTGATTAATAGTATAAATGGAAAATTGAATGGTAAGAGGTATCACAATCCTCATAGAAGATACTAGGATAACTTGTGTTGATGCTAAAGTAAACATCTTTGAAAACTATGAAAAGATCACAAATATATTTAAACTGATCTGCAAGGTGTATGTAATCAATATCATAACATCCACTAATATATTCTTATTATGAAGCTTATTCTGACTCAAATGACTCTAAATTTGTTATTAAGATGGACATTGATTCTACTTCTGATGTTAAATCTGATATCGGTTCAAAAATAGAACCTGGCTTTAATGTTGATACTTCTTTTGGTGTAGTGATAAATATTTTATTTTGAATGCTTGGTATTTGATGAGTAATTACATATGGTGGAACAATGGGATATTCATAAATAATCTCATCTAAGAAAGACTCAACAAAGACTAGCTTGTTAAAGTGAGGCTTCTCAAAAAAATGAAAATGATCAATAAGCAAATCTATAGAGATTGGCTTGTCATAGTAAGGCTCCTCAAAGATAAGGCAATGGTTGAAGGGTGACTCAACAAAGACTAGCTTGTTAAAGTGAGACTTCTCAACAAAAGGGAAATGGTTAGTAGGCAACTCCATAGAGACTAGATTTTCAAAGTGAGGCTCCTCAAAGATAGGGAAAGGGTCATAGGCTAATTTTTCATAGGTTAACTCATCATAAATAGGTGTTTAAATAAAAACATTGAGGATTGGTTGGTTTTCTCAGCCTTAGTTTACACTTGTTTGTAAAATCTCATATTTTGACACATTTTGGTCTTTAAATGATGGCTCTTGGAGATGTAATGATTGGCTCTATTAGGGCTCGGAGATTGGATTGGATTTTCTAAAGTGGGGGATTTTTGGCAATGGATGAGTAATGGCATGTGATTCAATAATGGGATATTTATAAATAGGCTTGTCAAAGATGGGCTCAACAAAGACTTGGTATGTGTCTAGTATGATAATTATGATACGTCTAGTTGTAATTATTCAACTTTATTATGATAATGAGATACTAAATTTATAATAAAAGGGGGAAGGGCCTAAAATGGTAATACTCAGGTGATGTAGAGCTTGGTTTCTAACACAAACCAAAGGAGGAGGGCCTAGAATGATAATCTTTGGGCATTGTGAAGCTTGGTTACGAATGCAAGTCAAAGGAGGAAGGCCTGGAATGGTAATCATTGGGCACTACAAAGTTTGGTTCCTAATATAGGCTAAATGAGGAGGGCTTAGAATGGTAACCATCAAGCGTTATAGATCTTGGCTGCTAATGCAGGCCAAAGGAAGATGGCTTGGAATGGTAATCCTTGGGCCCTATGAATCATGGTTGTTAACATAGGCCAAAAGAGCAGGGCCTAGAATGGTAATCCTTAGGTACTATGGAGCTTGGTTGCTAACATAGGCCAAAGGAGGATTATTAGTATAAGTAAGGGATCATGCACCATTATCAAATAAATTAGCTTGAAAATGGAAAACTTGGTACTTTAATTAGAATAAATAAGGGTGGTCTTGGCATATGATAATTGACATGGTGTCATTTGGAAATTAACCCAAAGAGGGTGATCTTGGTCTATAAAAATAGTGTTGAACTTTGTCTTGGTTATGAAATGAACTTGGTCTAGGTCTAGGTTAGATTTTGCTTGATTGGCATAGTCTAAAAGGGGTCAAAATGACCCTAATTAGATTAGAATGTGGGTTCAAAAATAAATTTTGATTTGGCATTACTATGCAAGTTTTTTGAAATACTTACTATTTCAAAAATGTCAAGCATTGAACAGGGTCAATTTGGATATGGAACTTGGCATGTGATCTAGGTCCAAGGGTAAAATTAGAATTGAAAACAAAATTGAACTAGGTATTTGGAAGTAAATTTGATCTAAGCACATGAAATTAGTCGTGACACAAACAAACTTGGGCTAAGCATTTGAAAAAAAACTTTATCTAGGAACATAAAATACGTATTACCACATAAATTAGGCTAGGTATTTGAAAACAAACTCGATCTAGGCACACGAAATAGTTCTTGGCACATAACTTAGGCTAGGGATGTGAATTTGAAAACCTCTCAAGTCTAAGGATTCTAATTTGAAACAAATGGCACACTTGGTCTCTAGGCAAAGGTCTTTAAAAATCAAACTAAAAATCCATCCAAGTTTCACAATCTAAAGATAAAAACGTGAACTACTCAAGCCCAAGTTGTAAATAATACTCAATCATAAACTAATCATTTTAGATCTAAATTTTGAAAGATAGATTTCAAATGAGATTTTGAAAGACTTAGTATGTGTAGGTAGAGTTTTTTAAGCCCCCCTCCATCTCTCAATCATTGGTACATGGCATGAAATTGGAGTGACAAAGCACTCAACATTTAGAAAGATATTCTACAACAAAGTAGGGATTACTAAAACCTATAATTTTTGAAATGATCTAAATGGTTCCAAGTGTGGCTAACACAATGGTGCATCACATCAGTTAAATTTAAACTCATTAGCTTGTTATACAAAGGTATAGTCCTTTGGACAATGACTTTATCTATGAACTACTTATTGAAGTTTGATGTCTAACATGAACTAATCCAAGTTTTCATTAGAATTGTCAAGCTGACCACTCAGCCACTATTCAATTTTAGTATAATGGCCTAGACTCAAATGGAAAATATATCGACACTATTGGAACAAAAAGGCACACAAAAGGATTTTGACTTGGTTTTTCACAAATTTAAATATCTTGGAATAAATTCAACAATGCACCAACATCTTTTTGAACAAAGGTACAAAAAGTGTTTTTTTAAATCTCTAAGGCAAATGTTTGGAGTAATTTTAGCAACATGGCACCTCTTGGTTCAAAGTGGTGTGTAACATGTATTTTGTCTAAAAGTTTTGGACTTGGTCTTTACAAAAAAAAGAATTTTAGACCCTAAAACTGATGAAAGTAAAAAGAATAATAAAAATCGCCTAAGTGCATGTCCTACCCTAAAAACTAACATGGTTGCATAGTCTCTGTCAAAGTTTCAACTGATATACCAATACTCAAAAGGAATTAACTTTTAATCCAAAAAATTAAAAGCATGTGTAGGTAGAGTTTTTTAAGCCCCCCTCCATCTCTCAAGCATTGGTACATAGCATGAACTTGGAGTGACAAAGAACTCAACATTTGGAAAGATATTCTACAACAAAGTAGGGATTACTAAAATCTATAATTTTTAAAATGATCGAAATGGTTCCAATTGTGGCTAACATAATGGTACATCACATCAATTAAATTTAAAATCGTTAGCTTGTTATACAAAGGTATAGTCCTTTGCACAATGAATTTATCTATGAACTACTTATTGAAGTTTGATGTCCAGCGTGAACTAATCCAAGTTTTCATTAGAATTGTTAAGTTGACCGCTCAACCACTATTCAATTCTAGTATCACGTACCCAATTTATATATCCCACCATGGACTGGGTTTGAAACAATGCTAAGAGATGAAACCCCAAGTCAATGCTCCCATAAAGAACTTGTGAGGAGGATTTGAACTCCCACCCATAATCCAATGCAGAAAAAGAAATAAATTAAAAATTAGAACTTTAGGGTTAATTTTGGGTCACTCAAGTCACTCAAATCTTGGGGAAAGAATACCTAACTGTTATTCCTTTCTAGACTAAACTAAATAAAATAAGAAACAAGGAACTTTTGATCACCCAAGTTCCCTAAAAGAGACAGGGGTAGAGCATGCACAGAAAGTTTATTTTGTCAAAAATCAAAATTAATATAAGAAATAGAAACTAATTACCTTTGAAAAAATGAATAAATAAAAATTAAAAGTTATTAAGAGCACTAATCTAAGGTTATTGTTATTTTAAGAGAACTAAACAAGATGTAAAGTGAAATTTGACCCCTTAGCTTTCTTGTTTGCACTTGTAACTTTTAAAAGAAAAAAGAAAAGTTGTTAATTAAATTTTAAGCACCAAAAAGGAGTGTGAATTAATTTTCAAAGTGTTTCAAATCTTCTCCCTTTGACTTAGTTTCCTTCGAGTAACTATTGAGTAGCAGTAGTTGACTAATGGCAGGAGTGGTTAAATGATAGTAGGAAGGTGTCGAGTAACAACATGAGGTGTCAAATAATGTTAGGTGTTAAAATGGTAGGAGTTGAAGATGGTAATAAGTGTTAAATAACTATGTTGAGTGATGGCAGGTGTTTTTAGCCAATGGTAGGGGTTGAAGATGGTAAGAGTTATAGAAAACAAGAGTTGTCAGAGTACTATGTCAAGTGATAATAAGTGTTGTCAATCAATGATGTGGGTTGATGATAGTGTCAGGAGATGGTAGGTCATGGTCAATAGACAATAGGGGCTAACAATAGTATTGAGTGATGACAATTTGATTTTGATCAATAGTATGGGCTAAGGATGGTATCAGAGCATGGCAGATTGTTATCAATTAATAGTAAGAGCTGAGGATGGTGTCAAGTGACAAAAATTTACTATTGAATGATAGCAAGGGTTGAAGATTATGTCAAGTGATAACAATAGGTGTTAGATGATGGTGGTAGTTGGTGGGTGATAGTGATGGTGTTGGTGATGGTAGTGAGGTATCAAGTAATGGTAGTAGGTGTGGGTGATAATAGTAACATTTCAAACAATGGTGGTATCCTTTAGCAATGGAAATAAGGTGTCGAGTGATGGTGGTAAGTGTCAGTGATGGTAGTAAGGTATCGAGTAAAGGTGTTAGGTATCGGTGATGATAATAAGGTGTCAAGTGATGGTGACAAGTGTTGATGATGGTAGTAAGGTGTTAAGTGATATCGGTAAGTGTTGGATGATGGTGTTGACATTTGGTTTCCTACAAACTGACAAATAGTTGAAAAATGAAGTCAAGTAGTCGTGCAGTGGTTAAGTAGTCGAGTGATGTAATCATTTCTTAAAGAATAATTGAAACATAAGTAACAAAAACATAAAAGATAAAACATGAAAACAAGACCCTAAATGAGATTTATATTGGATTTTAAGAGTCCAACATCATTCATTTAGTGTTTTTGGGGTACGTCATCCCATTAGGTATGCCATTATATATCATTAGGAATTTGAAGAGCCAAATTTTATTAATTTCTTGT
Organism: Torreya grandis; assembly: GCA_037957365.1. Lineage (NCBI taxonomy): Eukaryota > Viridiplantae > Streptophyta > Pinopsida > Cupressales > Taxaceae > Torreya > Torreya grandis. The sequence goes on along the minus strand of JARHVA010002696.1, from coordinate 2,260,921 downwards.
TAGTGAAATCAAAAGAGAATTCAAATCAAATAATATAATAGAAACTAAACTACTCTTACCTAAGTACTTGGGTGAGCTTAACATAATGAACAAAATTAGAAATATAAGATAAAACATAAGACTATGTTACCTCCCTTGTCAAACTAGTGCTCATTCATTGACATAGAGGATGTTCATGCTCAGCTTGTGGGCAATAGAGTCCTTTATCAATTCAATTTGAATTTGAGTAGTACTTCTCTAAGACCACTTGATGCTTGTCTTAACTTGGCTTGGCTTGGAGAATCTTCTCCTTAATCAATTTGACATTATAAATTTAGTTTGAGAGCTTCTTGAAGGCATTATTACAAAATAACCTTACACACAAAAGCTTCTTGAAAAAGAGTGAGGGCACTTTTATTTATAGGTTAGGAATATCTATTGTGGCCTTTGGATCACAAATGAGATGTGTGGTGGATCTTGATTCAAAGATGTAATTAATATTTTTCAATCAATAAATATGACTCATAAATCTAAATATTTGTGAGATATTTTTTGAGTACATGACAACTCATAAAAGTAATGATGAAAAGGCTTGATATTTTGCATTTTTGAATTTCCAATTTTATATATTCATTAATTACACCTAGATTATTTAACTAAACACTTAATTAGGTTTAATAAATTAAGTAAATTTGATTAATCTTTTGACCTTTTATAAAAGTTAGTCAAGTACCCCACTCAATGGGTCTAAAATGTAAGTTTGTTAGATCACAACCTAACTAGGGATGAATCTGTAGGAGGTTATTGGTGCATATAGGGTAATACCCCAAATAATGAAGTCTCGACATGATTCTAAGCATTTTCATCTAATGTGAAGATGAATTTAGGCATTTCAATGATTTACAGGTTTAATTTACATAGTTTGGTAGACATCAATCTAAAGTTTGATTTAGACATAGATGCAGTTGAAATGGGGTATCTACACTCATCACATAGCCAAGTATGATACCTTATTCTATATTCATGTAAAATAAAATTATGAGAGGATACATTTAGTAATTAATTTTACACTTGGTGATAAATTTAGTAATGATGTTGAGATCATTAATACTTACAATATATCAATGTTTGAATCTTTAATTGTATATTATCATATTTGATTAGATGATTTTATCTAGATAATTTATTGGTGAAAATGAGGATGTGTTACCTAATTATAAAGTCTCCCAAGATCTGTATTTTATATTTATAAGTTTCCTTTGAGATAATATCGAGGTTTTTTTAAGGGATGTTGCATCTATTAATAGTTTAGGGGAGAGATAATTTGGTATTGACCCCATCATCTCAAAGATGGTTGATCTAAAACATGAGATGATGGATAAACATGATATCTTAGAAGAATTTAAGTAACATTGGGGATACTTCATTGTAGATCAAGTATAGGATGAATCTTTTAGTCAAAGAGTTTGACACTTATTTTGAAGTTGAATATAAAAGCGTGAGGATTATAGTGATGAATCATTACATATAGAGATATAATATTATGTGAATGGAGAATTCTATATTTTTTTACATCATATTTATTCTAAAATTTAATTTTGAATCTGGTTTATGATTATATTTCCTATGAGGACTGCCACTTTCATGGTTATTTTAAAGAGTTAGCTTAATATATGGTTAGAGGTTATGTATCCATACCTTCACCTTTTTGTATCATGTTAATTTCATCATTGTTTTTGATATTATATTAAAAAAATTTGTTAAAGGACTTGTGTCTTATGAGGACTACCTTCAATACATTACTTAATGGAATTCATTTGAAGAAGAGTTTCTTAAATTTAATATGTTTTCAAGTGACTATTTTTGAGGTATTTTCTTATTAATGATTTCATACCTACAAGGCATGGATTAATGGGACTATGGAATGATATTTAGATGATATGTCTTCATGTGATTAGGATTTTGGATCTATATGTTTTGATGATGAGTTTAAATTACCTTGTTTCACATTTTTAATGCTTAATTTAAGGGGATTTATTTTTATAATGTTGTATATAGGTTTAATAATTTGAAGTGATGGTATCATTTTACATGAGGCTCGAGGATTTTATCATAGTCAACATTTGGGTAGAGTCTCAAAATTTAATTTATGTATCTTTATGGGGTTGATGTTTAGGATATATGAGATTACCACTCTTTATTTTAACATATCATTTTTAATCTCACTTTAATATGGGATTTTAGTGATATTTTTTGGTGAATCCCATTCATAATTATGGAAAATAATAGCTGGAATCAAAATCATGCACATAGTTTTTCCCCAAAATCAATTACTCAATAGATGTTTGGCTTCAACTTATTTCGGTTTAAAGATGAGTTCATCAAATTATGGGAGTTAATTGAGTTATTCCCATTTTTTTATAAATGATGAAGAGTTAAAACAAAGGTGTGAGCTACTTGAATTATTCACCATTTTGAACACTGATGAGAAGTTTACTAGATTGCAAGAGCTTCTTGGGTTATTAGAATTTATTATTAAGGTGGGATGTCAAAATATCCCTTATTTTTTAAATAGATTAACATATTAATTTAACATTATTTTGACCCTCTAAGTTGATTTTTATTAGGATGTTAAATATAAAACCCATATTTATAGGTCCCATTGATTCATCAAAAAAAATAGTATTCCATTGTGTCCTTTATATCCATAGAATTATATGCAACTTGTGATATGTACCTTGTATAGTGTAGCATATACCTTGTAAGTAAAATTATAAATTATTTGGGTTAGTACCTTACTACATATCATCCTATCCTTTTTTCATATATTAATAGGTGTATATAAAGACAATGCCTTCCACCTCTTCAACTATCTCATTAATTCATTATATTATATTGTATTTGATTATTATTATTTACACATTTTTGAAACCAAAAAACAATAGCATTATATTTCTTCTATTTTCATGGATTATTTTACTATTGATCAATTATTGACATATGGGTATAATATAATAGATTTGATTAAAAATATGTGTAATTATGTCTAATATCATTATAAAGTGAACACATGTAAGAAGAACATATTTTTCATCTCTACTATATTTTTTATTTGATAGGTAAAATAAAGCTAGTTTTAAAAAGATCTAAAAACCAATAGTTTAAACAAAGTAAGAACAAATTTCATGAAACAAAGCCCCATGAGTAGCCAAATAGAATAATTATAGCAAAAATAGATAAAAACTACCAATAGGAAGGTAAAACAAACACAACAACAAATAAAAATAACCCCAATCCTAACATTAAACCTCCTCCAAGGAGGAATTCACCTTTGAAATAGATAGATCAATATTCTTAGTTTTCTTTAGCACCAGATTATGAATGGTACATCCCTAGGTGAGTTTGAAAGGGCCATCCAGGGTAGTCTGTCTGACCTTGACTA